>JAXGGA010018012.1:0-22990 GCA_038373865.1 Uloborus plumipes | reverse complement strand
GTTTTTATTGCCACCAAAAGTTTTCTTACACTCCCTTTTTCGAAGCAGAAAAACACTTATTTTTGTTACCAACAACTATTTCTGATCTTGTTGTGAATTCTACAACACTGTCTTCATGAACGGAAGTAGAGCAAGATAGTTTGTTTTTTTCCATTTCGTATGATATCTTACTTTTGTCCATGCTAACTTTATGAGTGCACGTCTTGTAGCATTCTGTGTGCCATGATGCGTTTTCATTTTTCAACTCTTCTACGGTCACATTCGTTAATCTATCATTAAGCAATGTATACTCCTTGTCATTCCATTCTGCTCTTTTCCTAATGCAGTCTCAAACTTTATCATAACATGTAGGTTTAACTAATGGACACTTCTTCTTAATCTGTCAAAAAATACAGTCTGTAATTAATTTGTAGTCTTGCCTTTTTTGAAGATGGGGGCAAAGTAGCATGTAAATGAATTTCTGGGAGAGAAGACATCTAGCTATTTAAAAAGGATTCACAAACGAACCGGCAAACAATACTTTCTATACTGAGAAGCTTTCTATTCTCTTCTTCTTGCGATGTAATACGATATTCACATCCAGTCAAAGAGGTAAGGGGTGAGGGTCATAAAATCGTTCTATACGGGGACTGTTCGCGTTGCTGGGGGAATATCTTACACTAATAAAATGAAACTCGCGCTCTAAAAAGTGAAAGAAAAGCTATTTGTAAGGCATAATTACATAGGGCATTAGGAATATTATGAAACGATCATACAGTCGAACCTCGTTAAAACGAATTTAAATGAACCTAAAAAGTTAATTCGAAGTAACCGTAGCTCATCTTATCCGAAAAACAATAAAATAGTTTAATGTGTGAATACAGTAGGATCGCAAATGTAGTTCGCTTTAGCAGTGATTCGTTATAAGCGTGTTCGAATTAACGAGGTTCGACTGAAATAATGTTTAGTAATTTTAGTTTTAAAATTAACAGTGTTTTTCTGCGAAAACTCACCCCAAATACTTTTAAATTAGTTTATTCTGAATGGCAAAATAAAAAAAAAAAAGTTTTATAGGAAAAATTAAAAAAAAAATTAATAAAAAAATAAAATAAATATTTTAAGTAAACTCATAATAATAATAGTAATGGAATATTAAACAAGTAAATTCACCAAAAATTGTCACGAAATAGCCAAAAATTGAGACATAATTGCAAATACTTATCAGTGTCAAGTGCAAAGCCGCCATCTTGGATTGATGACGTCATACAGGCCGTCTGACACGAATTCAAGAAAAACACCCGGTGAGGCATAGTTATATGGGTCATTCTACGCTATTTGAATTCAGACGGCCAATGGAAAAACTTCATGTAGCTATTGATTAGGGTGGAAATCCGGGGGAGTGGGTATGCCGAATTCTGGATTGCCGAGTTCAATAATTTGAGATCCAGTGCCATTCTACATTTAGGTATCTGTGGAACCACTCTGTCGCAATGGCCAAGGGTTTTAACTGGTTCTAAAAAGGCTTGAAATTTATTCATTAATAGATCAAGGAAAATTTGTTTTTGTTCAGGTAACAAATGATCAAGTTGAAAATCAGATGGTGACAATTCAGCTTTTCTAAGAGCAATAATTTCATCCGTTACAAATTTCCTCGTTAACTCCCTTATTCTCCGCTTTATCATAATTATGCACTAATTCAATATCTGTATCAATTTTCCCCATTATTCGGTTCTTGTTAATGTGAATAGTCTTATTGCTTAAATTTCTGACAAAAGTAGAAAACTGATTATTTTGTATGTTATGCAGAGAGTGGTGTAACTCAATGTTATATTCATGAATAGTAGGTGTAAAAAAAAACTAAATTATCAGAAATGTTACCTTTACAATTTAGCAGAACTTGGACTGATTCCCCAGGTGGTACAATCACTTTTCGCGCTATGACCAGTTCATTACT
Organism: Uloborus plumipes; assembly: GCA_038373865.1. NCBI lineage: Eukaryota > Metazoa > Arthropoda > Arachnida > Araneae > Uloboridae > Uloborus > Uloborus plumipes. Next base: position 21,057 of record JAXGGA010018012.1, on the reverse strand, counting down.
TTCCTTCGACAAGCTATTTACTTCATTTTGACTGGAAAAATTTAAAGGCAAGTAAAAATTCTCAAATTTTACAATATTCTTTTTAGAATCCAAAATGACATTATACTTTTTTAACCCGCGAGAAATCGCGCTGGGTCTGAGAGACCCGGGCAGCAAAAAACGATAGTGTAGAAATACCCCCTTTCGTCGAAAATGGTCCAAGTCCACAGTAGCTGTATTCAAGGTTAACCACTTTCTGAAGGTTGGAATTTCCACACTGTGGAATTTCAACTGTCTAGGTATTTTGGTTGTTAGGGTCTCTCAGACCCGACGCGCCTGCTCGTGATCCAAATTTTCTCTCTCTTGCTCGTTTCGAATTTCGATAGGAAAATGAAGCGTTACTTGTCGTACAAAGATGAAATGAAAAGACTTGAAGAAATGCTTAGGGATATATCAACGGATGAAGAATCAATAAATGAAGAAGATGAAGAAATAAATGATGATGAAATTTTCAGCGAGCATAAATCTTCGGAGGAAGATCTTGATTCTAATAAAGATGAAAACGAGGAAATTTCGGCTCAAAATTGCTACGTTGGCAAAGACGGCACAAAATGGAACAAAATTAAAGATCGGCCTAATATCAGAGTCCCTTCCCACAACATTATTTTGAAATTGCCAGGAAAAATCGGTGATGCAAAAAATGTATCTTCTGCCGTAGATTCCTGGCAGCTGTTGATTGATGAGAGCATACTATTGAATATCGTGGTTTGCACTAATAAGTATATAGAGACTATAGCGCAGAATTTTGAAAGAGAACGTGATGCCAAAGATACTTCCATAACAGAGGTAAAAGCACTGATTGGTCTTTTGTACTTCGGAGGCCTTCACAAATCATCGCATGTAAATGTGAAAGATCTCTGGGCTACGGATGGAACAGGCTTGGACATTTTTCATCGAACCATGTCTCAGAAGCGATTTTTGTTCCTTCTACGTTGCTTACGTTTCGATGACGTTACAGACCGTGCTCGGAGAAGAGAGACAGATAAACTCGCTCCAGTAAGAGCTGTGTTTGAAAGTTTTGTAAGCAACTGCCAAAAATATTATACTGTGGGTAAGTATATAACAATTGATGAAAAACTTGAAGCTTTCAGGGGACGATGCATCTTTCGTCAATACATTCCCAACAAGCTTGCAAAATACGGGATTAAAGTATTTGCTTTAGTGGATTCCAGAACGTTTTATACCTGGAATTTAGAAATTTATGCTGGTAAACAACCTGATGGTCCCTATCAGAAGAACAATTCTGCTGACGAAATAGTGAAGAGACTAACGGAAAAACTCTCTAATTGTGGAAGAAACCTAACCGTGGATAATTGGTACACGAGTTATAATTTAGCCAAAGACCTTCTAAAGAAGAAAATTACACTAGTGGGTACAATAAGAAAAAACAAACGTGAATTGCCCAAGGAATTCATCACAGGGAAAAACAGAGAAGTGCATTCTTCTTTGTTCGGCTTTCAGAAGCACATGACATTAGTCTCGTATGTGCCAAAGAAGAACAAATGTGTAAACGTTGTGTCAACAATGCATTATGATGACGCAATAGACTCAACCACTGGAGATGCAAAAAAGCCTGAGATCATCACATTCTAAAATCTAACAAAGGGAGCTGTAGATGTAGTCGATGATGCAAACTTTTCTACTACTCGAATTAGTAAAAGATGGCCAATGGTGATCTTTTTTTCAGTGCTAAACACTGCAGCCATAAATGCTCGCGTTCTACTGCAATCGGCCCAAAATCAAACAGTGTAAAGCACGAGACATTTTTTGAAAGAACTTGCCTTGGAGCTAATAAAAGAACATATTCATCAAAGAAGCACGCAACAATCACTTCCTCGAAAATTAAAGGAACAGTTAAAGAAACATTGTTTTTCGAGTGAAATCAGTGAGCCACCCAAAAAAATACAAAAATGTAGCCAAAAGAAAAGGTGCCATATTTGCCCTTCTAAAAAGGACAGAAAATCTGCAATTTGTTGCGCTCGATGTAACAAAAGTATCTGTGGTGAACACACACTTATATTTGCAAAGAATGTGAATGATTTGTAAGTACTTTTCGCAATTATTATTTTTTGCAATTACTGATACATACTAATAATGTGTGTTCTTCGTTCAAAAATGTATAAAATAGGTTATATATTTAATGTACTCTCGGTAATATTTTTTTACAAAAACAGCTAAACGGGTCTCACAGACCCACCGCGCGTCCTGACGTAAGTAGGATTAGCGCGCGTTCCCCCGGGTTAAGAAATCGAATTAAAATACCATCATAATGGTCATTTTTTAAATCGGCCATATAGAACACATGTCTGTGAAAGACTTTATGAATTAAAATGACATTTCTACACACGCCGAGAACAACAACTGTGAATTAGCAGTACGAATCTGTACTGTTCTTGATAAATATCTCACTTTTGAATGTTCTTTAATCATTTCAAAAACATGTTTAGTTATTAAGGACACCGAAGACCCTGAATCGAGCAAAAATTCACATAAAACCCTATTAAACAACACAGGAATAATTGGCAAAGGACCAGAATTTAACACATTTACCACTTTGTTTGGGGGACAGTTTGTGTCAAATTGTATAGTACTCATCCCAGCATTTTCACTTAAGTTTCCCTTGTTTTCCCCTATTCCAGAACATTTATTCTCATATTTATTACTTTCTTTCATACTATTATTCCAACTTTCATTTTTGATATCACTATTACCTATGCAAGGAGTATTTCTATTACCATAACTAACACTGCCGGTATGTATTTCTGGTGGTGACCCATTATTTCCCAAAGAGACAGAACTGTCACCTAAAATCTATCTCTGTTGGAGTTTAAATTCTGGGGTTGAAAAGACCCTCTGCCTCTAAATGGTCTATTTGTATTCGAAGTATTTGATTGAAACTGTTGATCCTGAGTGGTATCGTGTTCATTTCTTAAAAAAACCTGAGGCACCAATTGCCTTCTATTTTGTGACAAATAGATCCTACAGGTTGACATAAAGTGGTTATTTCGACCACAAAAGTACAAAAAGGCAAATTGCCCCTAATATGTTGCCTATTTTCCTGGTTAAAACCTTGTGGACCATTAGGTCTTACGTTTTGGTGTACCACATTTTGGTCACCGTTAGGGAGCATAGCCTTAAAAAGGTCACATTCTTTCAGTGCATGGGGTTGTTTACAAAGACCACACGTAGTAGCTTGTGCTTTTACAATTAAAGACAGGTTTTCTACCTGTTTTCCTAATTCGTGTACCTCATGCTTCTGGGGAGGTTGATATATCGCAGCACAAGTCATAACATTAGCTTGAAAAAGAGCTTGTTGCAGAGTTGCAACATGTTGGGTCTTTTGAACCAATGCTTCAAAATTGTCAGTCGGCTCGCCTATAACCTTTTCTTTTAAACTAATGGGTAGCGCAGCCAAAAATTGAATTGACTTAATCTGTAACAAGGCCTTGTTATCTGTGATGAAGGGGTACACTTTATGTGCCATGACCTCCACACACACACACACACACACACACACACAATCTGTAAGCCAAATTTTGAATTGTATCGTCATCAAGCAATTTAATAGACTGAAAAGCCAACAAATTACTTGCTGCACTTTCCTGACATTTGAAATAATTCCTCAATTTGTCACATGCTTCGGCAAAAGTCTTAATGTTGGCGCAAGATGGTGAGTTCGCATAGTACTTCTAAGCTATACCTCCTAATTTACTTTTTAAAAAGCAAAGTGTGACTTCATCACTCCATCCATTAAGTTTACTTAATTCGGCTACCTGACTAATAAACCAGTCTGCATTTTCTAGTTCTCCAGTAAAATTTTGTATGGTGAATTGGAATGATGTTGAAGAACTTTGTCTTCTAACTTCATTATTTTCATTGTTTACCATTGGAGAAAGAGATAATGACAGGTCATTTAATTCTCTAGCCCTCGTTTGTTTATTTTGTTTACGAGGAGCCATTTTAACATCAATAAAATCACAAAAGAAATCCCAATAGGCTGAATATTGAAATTACACCAAAATGCAGTTAAAAACAAAAAAACCCCATTTTAATTCAGGTGCAAAAACCTACTTACCATTTGAAAAAAATCATAATATGGTGTTACAAAAATACATTTCAACATTATTCAATTCAACAAGTATATAATTATGTTGCACCATGAATTAAATGAATTATGTTGCATTTCTGAACGCTTGGTCCGATGCACCAACTGTGGTGGGATATGTTACATATGTTACTTGATTCATTACTTTAAGACACCCTACCAAATACATTAATCCAAAAAAGAAAGTTCATATCCAATAGAAGTTAAGTTCCACAAAAGAATTGACCTTAAAAATTAATAAATAACCTATCATCCTAGAATCTTCAATAATTTACTTTATAGAATAATTTAAACATGGTTAAAAATTATATTCCCAATAATTAAAATAAGCTTTATTTCTGCTATAAGAAAAAGATAAATATCCTGCTGAAAATAAAATTCAAAACTGCTGAAATACAAAAAAAAAAAAAAAAAACTCGCTTCGAGCATTACTCCAATTTTTAAATATTAACCTCATCTGGAATGCAGTGAGCAAAGATCATTACCAATTTTGAAAATGAAAAACAAAAACTAGGCCGCGTGATCGTTTAGTGCTTAAAAAATCCACAAGTCATTATTACCAATACTAAAAAAACACAAATTAGAAAATTAATTTGCCAAACAGTAAAAATTGCTCACCCGACATTCCGCAATTAAAACACGACACAAAGAAAATAGTACATTGCATTGGAGTGAAATACTCAAGCGCGGAGTTCAGAAAATGCAATAAGAAAACATCTAAAAAAAAAAAAAGACTCACCAAATGGGGTTTACAATATTTCATTTAATGGTGTTCAACAAGAATATACATGGCTGTTCTCCTGGTCCTCCACATGACAATCATTTCGTCCAAACTTTGCTTTCGAAGAGGGAACAAATATTAGGATTACCGAGTACCAGAATTGGCGCTCAAATTATAACAATAAGAGACGCTCAAAGCCGGCCCCAGTATCCGCGCATCTTAACACCTCTGCTCCAAGGAGTAGTGACAAAATCAAACCCAAAATCGGGTGCATGTCGATGTCCGTAAACAATTCGAGGGGTTGTCCAGTCATCTTCAGGCAAGCCTCCCATGCCAAGCCAGGCGCCGTGAAGAGGTGGAAACAATGAATTTTGTAAAATCATAAGCACATTTTCCGAAAACTTTGAAAAATGTCGCAAAGTTGGTAGACGTCAGATGCCACATACAAATCATGATAATCGCCCATAGATTGAATGCCGAACTCCTTCCAAACAGTTTGTGTGCATGGGCATTGGCTTCATCTGTCACTCCCTCTCCCATCAATAAACTGTAAAAGGTCGATTGAGGTGGGAGATTTACTTAAATAAATTTATGGAAAGAGTCCACATACTCGTATGGGTATACTTCTTTTTGCAGCAGAAGGTGGACTTTATTTTTTGGAAAATTTTGATTGAGTAAATGGAAGTTAGATGGAGTCAGATTTGCAACAAGTTTTTCCAATGAGGCAGATAAAAATGGAAACTGTCCAAGAAGATTAAAGGAACTTGGTCTCCTCTTTTTTCTTCTCTGTTTGCAATGGAGAACGAGATGTATTTCTCCATGTTTGTTGGTATCAATTGATACTCGTATCCCGGGAAATCCCCCAGTCTTTATGATATGATGAGCATCATAATTCTTTAAATTATGAAAGACCACTGGGATCATCTTTCGCACACGATACTTTAAGTTGCATAATCTATTTGCAGCTCTACGATATTTTCCGGTGAGATGGTCGTGATCTTTCACCCTATCACTGCCGAGTCGTCCTTTGCAAATGTGACATTGGGATGCGGCTATAAAATTTAATTCTTCTTGAGAAGAAAGCATCATTGGAAGAATTTCATTCAGTTTTTCGGCTATTTTTTCACGTTCCTCTAATAGACTTGTTACGAAGTGTTTGGCAGAATCTACTCCTCGGTATACAGCTATTGGTTTTGTCTGCTTCCTATCAACTCCAATGATGAGATATGCATAACCGCAGGCTTCACGTCTTGCCATTTTTTCAGTGAAAGAAGTATGAGTTGAAAGTTGAGCAGAATGAATAGGGACGATGAGCGATTCGAAATCGGCATAAATGCAGTAAGACATGGGATTTTGAAAATGCTCTTTGTCGAATTTTAAAATATTGTCCCCTTGTTTTGGCAGCTTCACTCGTTGAGGAGAGACATTCTTGCAGTATTGCAGATGGTCTTGAAGCAGGGATTTGGCCGAAAAACGATGGAGACATCTATAGCAATAATGTCCTGCACCATCATGATTCGTCAGATCTCCTAATAATCTGGCCATGTTCCGAATTGAGCAATAATGTTGTATGTCTTCATTCGCCATTAGTAGAAGATTAACGACGTTTTCATCTTCACGCTCCGAAATGTATAGGGAAAATACTTATTTCGTTTCACATCTAAATACGTTTATACCTAAGTTATTCATCTTCTCTATCCTGGAGATCTTCTTGATAGAAACTTGGTATTCTATCCCTTTCATCTTCATTTCATGTTCATGAGATGTATAGTGGGATACGGTGACAGGAAAAAAAAAAAAAAAACGTCCCCGGAAAAAACGTCCTTGGAAAAAACGTCCCCTAGGAAAAAACGTCCCCAAAGAAAAAACGTCCCATAGGAAAAGACATCCCAGATGAAAAAGCATTCCGTATGAACAAGATTGAGATTTTTTTTTAAAGTTCGTTTTTACCATTTCCAGTGATGAATAGAAATTGTAGCAGCATTTGTTTAAATATTTTTTTTTCAAGATTTAAGTGTGGCTATTTTCTCATATTCTAGCTACTTAGAAGTGTTTGTCGCAGGAAACTAATGGATTTTTTTTTTTTTGGTATTTTTTGATATTATTAAACAATATTGGATATTAAATACAATTATTGATGAACAGTTTTCTTTACAAATACGAGGTCTGGTGGGGTGAAATGGTCAATAGTGAAAGTGGTCATACTTCAAATTAAAAGTTGTTGTTTACAAATAAATGTTCGAATGAGGGATTTTTTTTTTAAATATGAAATTTGAATGTTTTCTCAGGTTTGAAAAAAATGAGTAAAAAAATCATTTCAACTTGCTGAAAAATTGTTAAGAAATATATTTCAGGAATGCGTTTAGTTCAAATAAAAGGAAAATGTATAAAAATAAAATGTTTTTTTTTTTTTTGAGACGAAAATAGCGAGTTCTACCTGTCTTTCCGATTGAAAACAGCAGTTGCACGAATGTGCATAAAAACAAGTAAATTTATGAAGACTTTTTGAAACAGTTGATAAAATATAACATTTCTTTGTTTCCCTCTAAATTATACATCCGTTGTAATGAATTAAAATAAAAGATAGCAAATAAACTATTTACAGAATCCAAGTTCGAAACAATTTTTAAAATTATCAAAATATTTCTCCCGCTTTTCATTAGAATTACTTACTTTTATTTTGATAAAAAAATTAAATTGCTCCTAGAAAATGATTTTAAAAAAAATTTTGCATGTCAATTTTTTCTTAGGAAACATTTTCCAAGAGAGACGGTTATTTCCTAGGGGACATTTTCAAAGACGGACGTTATTTCCGAGGGGACTTTTTTTCTGGGAACTTTTTTCCGAGGGGACGTTTTTTCCCAGGGGACGTTTTTCCGGGGACGTTTTTTCCTAGAACCGTGGGATACACGGTAAGGATGATCTTCACATGAAATCTTCATCTTATGTGCCAATACACACTAGAGTAGACACTTGACGTCTTCATTTTGGATATTCAGTACTGCGTTATGGGCTTTAATTTTCTTCGACAAGGGAATGTAACTCTTCCTTGCCAGAGGCGCATATTTTGCTGTTTTTACTTCCACCGAAATGGCTTTGTCAACCCCCCCCCCGTTGTCCGTTTACCTTGTCGTGGTGGGGGGGGGGGGGCTTGCGGTGCGGTGTGTTCGGAACGAGCTCTTGGGCGAAGTAGCAACCCCCAGTTGCTCAAACCGAAGTTCGGTGGGAAGTGATTTTTCTCATTCCTTCAATCATCACACTTACCAAATTTCGGAATAAACCTAAGCCAAGGTGTGGCGACCGTGCCGATGGCTGCGTGGTACCGGTGCCAAGCGGTATCTCAGACGGGAGACTTCAGGGCTAGCTAGCGAACCCTGTCGTATGCAGCCTTACCCCTGTGTAGGGGGGCTACGCAGGGGCTCGACCCTATTTTTCTCCCCAATTCTCCGGTTAGCTAATGGATACAAAAGATAAAAACCTTTTTCCCCCTAGTGGGGAGCGTCAGAAAGTCGCGTCAAATAATGCAAAATTTTTTCTAATAAAACGAAACGACCCGTTGATAAATTTGACTTCAGTTTCTCCATTTGTAATTAACAAATCACTCGAACATCAGATTGGTGAATACTAAATCGTTAAATAGCTACGCAATGGCGAACTTCTCCTTCAAATTAAAGACCAAAAACAAATTAAATCTGTTATGTCTATCAAACAAATAAGCTCTTATCTAGTTACTGTTTCCGCACATACAACAATAAATCTTTCTCGAGGCATCATCTCCGAGCCAGATCTTTTCTTCACTTCTGAGAAGGAGATCTTAGACGAGATGCAAGACCAGCATGTGACAGGAGTGAAAAGGATAACCATTAAACGCAATGGCGAGATGGTAAACACAAAGCATATCATTCTGACCGTTAATACTCCTGTCCTTCCTCATCGTGTCAAAGCTCACTATCTCTCTTGCCCAGTCCGACCGTATATACCAAATCCGCTCCGGTGTTTTAAACGCCAGCGGTTTGGCCATTCAAGTTTGCGTGCCGAGGTACTGACACCTGTGCCAGATGTTCTGAACCTGGCCACGAGAGTAATGGATACACAAAACAATATAAATGTGTACTAAACGGCAAGGAAGATCATCCGTCTTATTCGAGAAAATGCGCAGAATGGTTCCTTGAGAAAGAGATCCAAGTAATAAAAACTACGCAAAATATATCATATCCTGAGGCAAGAAAAATAGTTGATTCCCGCACTCCTGCAGCAGGATTATCTTATGCGGCTAGTCAGAGTTACTCGCATAATATCATGCACGTCAAAGATCTTGTCGAATGTCATCAACCGGCCATATTTTGTCTGCAAGAAACATTCCTGTCACCTGCTGATAAACAGAGGTTGAAAGGTTTTGACATGTACCGCCAAGACTGCTTGTTATGTGACCGTCGTTGTGGAGGTGTGGCAATGCTAATCTCTACTGAATATGCATCTAGCCAGCTCAATATCAACATGTCCCTCCAAGCAGTAGCTGCGCGCGTTCCTCTTCACTCGTTGCTAACAGTTTGTTCTATATATATACAACCTTCTTATGACTTGAGAAGCGCGGAATTGCAGACTTAGATTAACCAACTTCCTCCCCCATTTCTCATCTTGGGGGATTTCAATGGCCACAAGCCCCCCCGTTGTCCGTTTACCTTGCCGTGGTGGGGGGGGCTTGCGGTGTGGTGTGTTCGGGGCGAGCTCTTGGCGGAGTAGTGACCCCCAGTTGCTCAAACCGAAGTTCGGCGGGTAGGGATTTTTTCTCCCTCCTTCGCTCATCACACTTACCAAATTTCGGAACGAACCCAAGCCAAGGTGTGGCGACCGTGCCGATGGCTGCGTGGTACCGGGGCCAAGCGGTATCGCTAACGGGAGGCTTCAGGGCTAGCCTGCGAACCCTGTCGTATGCAGCCTTACCCCTGTGTAGGGAGGGGGCTACGCAGGGGCTCGACCCCACTTTTCCCCCCAGTTCTCCGGTCCGTTTATGGATAACCAAGAAACAAACTCTTCTCCCCCTAGTGGGGAGCGTCAGATCGTTATAAATAGAAATGCTAAATTTTTTATTATAAAACGCACTGATCCTAAGTTCAATTTTACTGCAGTATCCCCATTCATCATTAATAAATCTTTAATACATCTTATAGGTGAATTCGAATCTGTTAAAAAGTTACGCAGTGGCGAATTACTCCTACAAATTAAAGATCAAAAACAAATAAAATCTGTAATGTCAATTAAACAGATAGGCTCCTATATTGTCACAGTTTCTGAACATAATACGTTAAATCTATCTCGAGGCATCATTTCAGAGCCAGATCTTTTATTCACTTCTGAGAAGGAGATCTTAGAGGAAATGCAAGACCAGCATGTGAGGGGAGTGAAAAGGATAACCATTAAACGCAATGGCGAAATGGTTAATACCAAGCACGTCATTCTAACGTTTAATACTCCTGTCCTCCCTACTCGTGTCAAAGCTGGCTATCTCTCTTGCCCTGTTCGGCCGTATATTCCAAACCCGCTCCGGTGTTTCAAATGCCAGCGGTTTGGCCATTCGAAAATCTCGTGCCGTGGTACGGATACCTGTGCCAGATGTGCCGAACACGGTCACGATAGTAATGGGTGCACCAAAGATTTCAAATGCGTAAACTGCAAGGGAGATCACCCTGCATACTCTCGAAATGGCTCCTTGAAAAAGAAATACAGGTCATTAAAACTACAGAGAATATTTCGTATCCTGAAGCCAGAAAAATTATGGAATCAAGAACACCTACGACAGGCCTTTCTTACGCTGCTGCAGTTAAAAAAGTCTTAAAATCCTTAAGCACCCAAACAGATGCCCAAACAGAAACAAGTAATAAACCAGGTAACATATTCAAACAACAAAATAATCAAACTAAGTTAGCTAACTCGCCGAAATCAACAAATAATCAGCTCAATATTTCGAAACTACCACAAAAAAATTCTAACGAAAATAAAATGCAAACTGTACAAAAACCAAGTACAAGCACCGCAGCTTCATTTACTTTAGACAAACCAAATGAACAAACAAAGAAAACTGCTGAAAAAAAGAAATTGATCAGATCACGTGCAAAAATTGGGGTAGCCGCTAAACAGAGGCCCCCTATCTTTTATAATTTCAAAAAGGAAGACTTTTTATATACTAGCAAGAAAAATAAATTGACGAAATCTCTTCATGAGGAAGTAATTCCCCCTCACGAGGAAACTCATGACGTAGAGTTTGAAGAACTTCCGCCGTCCGACGATGAAGGGTGGTTGGACCCCTCTGCCTAATGAGCTTTGCTTTCTTTTGGCCGTTTTTCCTCCTTTTTCTCACCATGGTCCTGAGCATCCTTTCTTGGAATTGTCAGAGTTACTCGCATAATGTTACGGACGTCAAAGATCTTGTTGAAACACACCAACCGGCCATATTCTGTCTGCAAGAAACATTCTTGTCTCCTACAGACAGACCGAGACTGAAAGGTTTTGAAATATACCGCAAATACTGCCTGACAGGAGACCGTCGTTGTGGAGGAGTGGCGATGCTAATCTCCACTGATTACGCATCTAGCCAGCTCAGTATCAACTCGTCCCTCCAGGCAGTAGCTGTGCGTGTTCACCTTCACTCGCTAGTCACAGTCTGTTCGGTGTATATTCCACCTTCTTACGATTTGAGAAGCGTGGAATTGCAGACATTGATCGATCAAATTCCTTCCCCATTTCTCATCTTGGGGGATTTTAATGGCCACAATCCTCTCTGGGGGAGTCCAGACACAAACAGCAGAGGATTGATGATAGAAAATTTCATTGGTGACAACGATCTATGCGTTCTTAACAACGGTGAAAATACATATTTCCATCTTCCTACGCAGACATACCATGCCATCGATTTGTCAATATGCTCACCTTCGCTTCTGCCACACTGGGATTTCGAGGTGGAAGGTGGTCTCTACACCAGTGGCCACTTCCCGATCAAGTTAACCTTTACTGGACGCTGCAGCCAAAATGAGCAGCAGCAAGCCAGTTTTAGCCTTGATCGAGCTGATTGGATAGCATTTACCCAGTTGGCAGAAATAACATCGGAAGTAGTGAATGAAACTGACATTGATGTTGCAGTAAGCCGAGTAACCGACATTATCTTAAATGCAGCAAAAGTTGCTATACCAAGAACCACAAGAGCTAAGATTAAATATCCTAAACCCTGGTGGAACGCTCTTTGCCAGGAAGCTCATAAGACCCAGAAAAAGGCTTGGAGCAAATTCCGTCGATATCCGACCACAGATAATTTAGTGGCATTCAAAAGAGCTCGTGCTGAAGCTCGGAGGATTCGACGGAAAAGCCAGCGGGACTCGTGGCAATCGTATGTCAGCACAATCACGACGTCCACTCCATCTAAAACGGTATGGAATAAAATTAAGAAAATCGCTGGAAATTATAGAACAAGCTGTGCTCCCATTCTAGAGAAAAATGGACAAACAGTATCTGATCTTAAAGAAGTGGCAGACTACCTGGGGACTCACTTGGCAGAAGTCTCCAGGGCAAATAGTTATAGTAATAAATTTCTAGCTTTTAAATCGCTGAAAGAGCGAAAAACACTTAAATTCCAAACCAATTACTATGAAATATACAACGTAGATTTTACACTCAAGGAATTAATCACAGCTTTACGAAAAACCAAAAATACTTCACCCGGCCCTGACGAAATTCACAACATTATGTTAAAAAAATTAAGCTTAACCTCGCTACAGAATATTCTCTTTATTTTTAATAGAATTTGGTCGGAACACTCTTTCCCGAAACTCTGGACTGAAGCAATAGTAGTTCCGTTACTGAAACCCAATAAAAACCCCAGTCAACCTGAAAGTTATAGACCAATAGCCTTAACTAGTTGCTTTTGTAAGCTGATGGAGCGAATGGTCAACGCCAGACTAATGTACGTTTTGGAGTCAAATCATTTATTATCTTCCCACCAAAGTGGATTCAGGCGTGGCAGGTGTACGATCGACAACCTTTTACTATTAGAAACATCGATAAGGGAAGCATTTTTGAGAAGAAAACATCTGGTGAGCGTATTCTTCGATATGGAAAAGGCATATGACCGTACCTGGAGATATGGGATCCTCAAAACCATACATGAGTATGGATTACGAGGCAATCTACCCATCTTTATCTCCAACTTTCTTAAACATCGGTATTTTCGTGTAAGAGTCAAATCCATCCTATCGGATACCTTCATCCAAGAAGAAGGTGTACCCCAAGGAAGTGTACTAAGCGTCACTCTCTTTCTAATTGCAATTAATAGCTTAAATGAACAATTGCCCCCCGCTGTTAAAGGTACTATGTTCGTTGACGATTTTCAAATCTTTTTCTCGTCACCGAGCATGAGTATCGTTGAAAGACAACTTCAAATAGCCATCAATAAAGTCTCAAAATGGGCTCAGGAAAATGGATTTTCTTTCTCAGCACAAAAAACATTCTGTATACATTTCTGTCGCAAAAGGGGCCTTCACCCAGATCCAAACTTACTCATGAATAATCAACCAATTACTGTAAGAGATCAAGGAAAATTCCTTGGCCTCATCCTTGATAATAAACTTAAATTTATACCACATATTCAAGAATTAAAAAAGAAATGTACATTAAAATTAAATATTCTTAAAGTCTTGGCCAACACTTCTTGGGGTGCCGATACAGAGTCCATGCTAAGAATTTACAGGGCTCTGATACGCTCAAAACTTGATTACGGTTGTCAAATTTATGGTTCCACCGCCAAAAGTTATCTTAAATCTCTGGATCCTATACATAACCAGGCGTTGCGCATTTGCACAGGTGCCTTTCGAACGTCACCTATCAAAAGCCTACATATAGTAGCACACGAACCTCCACTTATCTGGGCGATTCTCTGTAAACTCGTCATTCTTCACTCGAAATCATGGTTCTCATGGTTTTTTGAAATGTTCGTATAATTATAATACTATTGCTCAGAAAATTTATCTATTACTTTGGTTTGAAAGAGGGCCAATTGAAGTTTATGTTTTTCTGATAAATCATGATAGGGGGTTACTCCCCTGCCTAGTATAACTAGGCAGGGGACTGTGCTAGGTAGCTGTATTTTTGCCCTTTGTAGCGTAATATCTGCAAAACTATTGGAACATAATTAGTTTCAAGACTACCTATAAATTTAGGCAGAAATCGTGGACATAATAACTAATATGTTTCATATTTAAACTAATTGCCATTAATAAAATCACTTCCCAGAGGACTGTTTTCGCAACGATCACGATGCATACTTTCAGCACAAATGTGGCTCTCGAACTAAACAAAGTGGCGTTTCAACACCGTTCACGGCGATTTCGTCAAATTCACACTGATTACTTTAAACTTCATGCCAAAAAGAATTTGCAAAAGTTATAGATTTTTCGTATTACAGCTTTGAATTTGTTGCAGGGGACTGTTTGAAAAAACTCCGGACAGAATTTACATGACAATTTTGAGCTTTAGAAATTCGTAATTATACTTTATATCATGAGAAAAATATAGCCTCATTATTCTATTTTTATATATTAATTGCCAAATTTATGTAGTGTTAATAGGTTTTTGGAAATACGATCTTTAACAGTTAGACTATGGGATTGGGATAGCCAGGGGACTGTGTTTTTGGCGCTTAGATAATTTCTAGAAAAAAAAATTAAATTGTTATCGCTCCAAATACAATTGGCCCACAAAGTATTAATGCTTTTCTTGTATTAAGAGCGATAATTACTTAATTACACTTTATTATTTTTAAAATACTTGGTCCGGACAGCCAATTACCAGTTTACAGAGAATCGCCCATCTATAGAAGACTGAAACTCTCACTAAACTTTTATTTCAAAATTAAACCAAATACGAGCCATCCGTTGCATTTACATATTTTCCACCCGTCGAATACTGATTTGTTTTTACGTCGTCCTTCGGTCACCCCAACATTTGGGATCCGAATGAGACAGGCGCTCACTTCTCTACAGTTGTCAGATTATGATACATACTACTCACCAGAAACTATTGAACCATGGAACGAAATAGACTTCTCTGTTATTCCTGATTTAGTTAAATTTAAAAAAGACACCACAGCTCCTTCGGTATATCAACAAATATATTATGAAGTGAAACAAAAGTATCCGTTACATAATGAAATTTTTACTGACGGATCGAAAACCAACGATCATGTCGGCTTCGCAGCAGTAATTAACGGCCATATTATCTCACAACAATTAAATCCCTCTTGCTCTGTTTTCACTTCCGAAATAAAAGCTATATCTACGGCCTTAAAATCAATAGCAGAATCAAACCACAAAAAGTGGATAATATACACAGACTCCAAAAGTTCACTAGACGCTATCGCAAACTGCAACAACAATAGTCATCCTTTAGTTATACAAATTTTCCACCTATATAACACTCTTAAACAAAATAACTTTCAAATTTTATTTTGCTGGATACCTGGTCATGTTGGTATTAGTGGCAATGAGGCAGCAGATATTGCTGCCAGGGCTTCTAGTTTCCAAGAAGAAGATCTCGTACCTTTTGAAGATATTAAAAATATCGTTACAGACTGCCTTAACAAGTATTGGCAGAATGACTGGGATGGAGAAACGCATAATAAATTGCACTCCATCCAGCCACGGACCAAAGGTTTTAAATCCTCAAGGACAAAAAGAAGGGACCAAGTCATATTGTCCCGTCTTCGCATTGGTCACACGAGATATACTCATAAATATCTTCTTTGCCACGAACCTACACCTTTCTGTCTTAGCTGTAATGTAAATCAGACAGTGTTGCATATCTTATGTAACTGCCCAAATTTTAATCTTATACGTTTTAAACATTTTAATAATTTTTATCCATCTTTGACAGAATTACTTGGGGATTTACCCCGTCCTAATTTGTTTCACTTTTTACATGACATTGGTTTTATTTCTCTAATTTAGTGTTTTTATCTGTGTCATCTTGTTGGTTTCGTCTTTGTTTCGTTTTGCATTTCTGGTTTATATGTGTCAATTTTTAAAATTGGAAAAAAAAAAAAAAAAATATGTTAAAATTGTTTGTTGTGCATTTTAGCTTTTAATTAGTCATTTGATAGTTCTTGCTTTCGTCTTACCATTTAAAATTTTAAACTTTGTATATGTCTTGTACTGAAATGTTTTTAAAATTTTAAAAGTTTTATGTCCATTGTATTTTAGATACTTTTCGCTGACATCTCTTCATGTTTTAAATAAAACCATCGTTTGGCGCAGTATAGCCTAATAGGGCTCTTGCGCCAATAAACTCAAAACAACCAACCAATCAATGGCCACAAGCCTCCCCCCCCCCCCCCGTTGTCCGTTTACCTTGTCGTGGTGGGGGGGCTTGCGGTGTGGTGAGTTCGGGGCGAGCTCTTGGCGGAGGTCATTTTTTAAGGTCAATTCTTTCGTGGAACTTAACTTCTATTGGATATGAACTTTCTTTTTTGGATTAATGTGTTTGGCAGGGTGTCTTAAAGTAATGAATCAAGCAACATATGTAACATATCCTACCACACTACCTAAAGGAATCGATGGAAACGATAGATTATTCAAAGTGCGACCCTTCATTGAAATCCTTAGGAAACGTCCCCCCCGTTGTCCGTTTACCTTGTCGTGGTGGGGGGCTTGCGATGTGGTGAGTTCGGGGCGAGCTCTTGGGCGGAGTCGTGACCCCCAGTTGCTCAAACAGAATATCGGCGGGAAGGGATTTGTTTCTCCTTCCTTCCCTCATCACACTTACCAAATTTCGGAACAAAAACCCAAGCCAAGGTGTGTCAATCGTGCCGATGGCTGCGTGGTACCGGGGCCAAGCGGTATCTCATACGGGAGACTTCAGGGCTAGCTGGCGAACCCTGTCGTATACAGCCTTACCCCTGTGTAGGGGGGCTACGCAGGGGCTCGACCCCATTTTTTCCCCCCAGTTCTCCGGTCCGCTTATGGATACAAACAAAAAAAAACCTTTCTCCCCCTAGTGGGAAGCGACAGAATGTTTCGTCAAATACTGCTAAATTTTTTGTCATAAAACGCTCCGATCCTACTTTAAATTTTACTAAAGTTTCTCTATTTATAATAAATAAATCTTTAATACATCAAATAGGTGAATTTAAATCAGTGAAAAAAATACGCAGCGGTGAACTTCTACTGGAAATCAAAGAACAAAAACAAATAAAGCCGTTAATGAACATCAGACAAATAGGTTCCTATCTCGTAACCCTTACGGAACATACTTCTTTGAATTTTTCTAGAGGTATTATCTCAGAGCCTGACCTACTTTACACCCAGGAAAAAGAAATCCTAGAGGAAATGAAAGACCAGCGCGTAAGTGGAGCGAAAAGAATTACTATTAAACGTAATGGGGAAATACAACCCACTAAACATGTGATTCTAACGTTTAATACCCCTGTCCTCCCTTCACGAGTCAAAGCTGGCTATCTCTCTTGTCCAGTTCGGCCATACATTCCGAATCCTCTTCGTTGCTTTAAATACCAACGTTTTGGCCATTCCAAGCTATCATGCCGCGGTACAGCTACTTGCGCCAGATGTGCTGAGCCGGGCCACGATAGCAATGAATGTGCAAAGGAATTCAAATGTTCCATTTGCAAGGGAGATCATCCTTCTTACTCTAGAAAATGCGCTAAATGGATCCTCGAGAAAGAAATTCAGGTAATAAAAACGACTCAAAACATATCATACCCAGAGGCAAGAAAAATTATTGACTCTCGCACTCCAACCACAGGACTATCTTTTGCTGCTGCAGTTAGGAAAGTATACAAAACTTCTAGCACACAAACAGATGCAGAAACTACCAATGTTAAACAAACTAGCAAAATCAATCATCAAAATAAACAACCTAATAGCGCAAAATCTTCTCCAAAAAAACTAAATGAAAACAATGAGACACAAATGGTAAATACAAGATCTACTGAATCACTTTTTTCAAATGTATCAAATGCACAAAATACTAAGAAATGTACTGAGAAAAAAAAGAAAATTATGCAAGCGCGTGCTAAAATTGGAGTTACCTCTAAACAGAGGCCTCCAAGAATTTTTTATTTCAAAAAAGAGGACTTTTTGCTCTCTAACAAGTACTCAAAACTAACTAAAACTTCTCATGTGAAGGATGCTTCCCCTCATGATGAAGTTGATGTTCAATTTGAAGAACTTCCGCCATCCGAAGATGAAGGATGGACGGACGCCCATGCCTTATGAGCTACTCTTTATTTTGGCCGTTTTTTCTTCCTTTTCTTTTCATGGCCCTGAGCATCTTATCTTGGAATTGTCAGAGTTACTCGCATAATATCACTGACGTCAAAGATCTTGTCGAATCTCACCAACCGGCCATTTTCTGTCTGCAAGAAACGTTCTTGTCACCTGCTGATCGACCGAGATTGAAAGGTTCTGAAATACACCGCAAGGACTGCTTGACAGGAGACCGTCGTTGTGGAGGAGTGGCGATGCTAATCTCCACTGATTACGCATCTAGCCAGCTCAGCATCAACACGTCCCTCCAGGCAGTAGCTACGCGTGTTCACCTTCACTCGCTGATCACAGTTTGCTCTATGTATATTCCACCTTCTTATGACTTGAGAAACGTGGAATTGCAGACATTGATAGATCAACTCCCACCCCCATTTCTCATCTTGGGGGATTTCAATGGCCACAATCCTCTCTGGGGGAGTCACATGTGGTAATAAAACCTTGGAGGGAGTCGTCGATTCTGGAGCCCAGATTTCGGTGATACGTGCGGATTTGGTGGAGGAAATACCTAGCGAAGGTGATGGAAAGGTAGAAATTGTTTCCGCATTTGGTGAAAGGGAGATCGTTCCCTTAAAATTAATACAAATGGGAGTTGGTGGAAAGCAAGAAGATATTCCTATAATATGCGCAGTGTCAAAGAAGCTGGTTAATGATCTGTTGATATGCCCCACAGCTTACAGATTGTTAAGCGAGAAAGTGACTTCGCTAACCAAGCCTGAATACTCAGCAAGATATTCAGGTGCAAATCAAGATTTCCGGTGTTCTACAAAGGATTACAGATATAACTCATATAGGAGACGACACCTGCGGACTTCTAAAAAAATGTGTTTATATTGCAAATGTACCATATGACTGTAAATGGACTTCCATAAAGGACTTATTTCGAATGAAAGTCGGTGATGTATCTTATGTTAAGATCTTTAAGGATAGTATTGGGAGATCCAGAGGATGCGGAGTGATCGAATTCAGAGAATTATCATCTGTACAGAAAGCGGTAGATCGGCTACATAGATATGAGTTTAAGTCACGCCAACTTGTCGTGAAGAGGAACTGGTAATACAGATGGGTGTATATTAGGTATGCATGATCATGACCTGGTAATTCAATTTTGCAAAGTTTGTGTACTTTATTTTAAATGTTGTGGATTTTGTGTTAAAATAACCTCTGCGGTTTTGAAATTGTCGGGGAAATTGCACAGTAGGGTGTATCGAAAAAAACTTTTTTTCGAAATTCAATTTACTAAGTTGATAAAAAGTGGCCCCTACCTACCCACATATTCCACAAAAAATTTCAGTCTAATCAGAAATTGTTTAGGTGTTCCGCACGAGGCCTGAAATTTGTGAATTTCTTCAAAAATATGATTTTTTTTCTAATTTTTTTTAAATATTAAGAATAAATGTTAAAAATAATTCAAGTTGAAAAATGTACACCGCAAAGTCGGAGGACAACATTGGGTTTGAAAAAAAGCGTATTAAACAACATTTAAATCTCCCACATTTATTCTAAAATTACGTAATTTTCACCAAAACTAGCATTTTACAAGGCCATGCGGCTTGGTTAGAAACTTGTTTATGAATGTGGAATCTAACTGAATTAACACTTGAAACTGGGAATCATATGTGATTTATGTGTAGTAAAAAGTTAAATAATATAAACTATAAAAAGAATCTAAGCCCCTCGTCACACAGTGCCCGCGTTCTATCGGGGGCCCCCGTGATGATAAACGAAATACAGCTCCGCTAGCGTATTAGCTTCTTTAGAATTGCAGAAGAACATATATCTTTGGTTGAGGAAACAGACTAAATATTTCGAACATGGTGCTCCAGTAAATGGCCCAGGAAAAGAAATTGTAGCTTCAGTTTCACGATTTATGAAAAAAAAAGTTCTATTGATAATGAACATAAAAGCTATCGGTTGTGATGGCACCTCAGTTAACACTGGAAAATTAAATGATGCTATTAGACTTCCAGAAAAGTATTTAGAACCCTCACTAGAAGCCGTGGTATGTTTTCTTCATTTAATGAATTACCACTTAGAAAGTTAATGGTGGCTCTTGATAGACCGACTACTGGACAAAATTCTTTTAGTTAAACTATTGGAGAATTCTAACAATATTGCTAAGATCTAGCAGTCATGAACTTTAAGAAAATAGAACGCGTTTTACCAGAAGTTGATGTCAAAGAATTGAGTCAAAAATACTTATGGGATGTGTCAAAAGCTGTAATGTCTGGCAAATGTTCGCAAAATTTAGCAGAAAGGAACCCTGCAAGATTTCTCCATGCAAGATGGCTTCTTTACAATGTGGAATGGATAACATTTTGGAGGTTTGTATCCAAATACTTGCTGCAATCTATGATCTTAAAAAAATGCTTAGATGCATGAATAATTTTATGCTGAGATACGTTGTGAAAAAGCAGAGAGCATAAACCTTTATTATAAATTCTGCTAGTTTATTTAGCTCTGAACTTGGATCACTACTTGCGATGTATAGCCACAAAACTTTGCCATCGTGAGCCATTTTGCATGGGAAAAGCTTGCAGGGTTCCTTTCTGCTAAATTTTAAGAACATTTGCCAGACATTACAGCTTTTGACACATCCCATAAGTATTTTTGACTCAATTCTTTGACATCAACTTCTGGTAAAACGCGAGTAGTAGGGGCCGTTGTATAAGCGGCAGAAGGAGGGAAACAACTCAACAGTAGGCGTGGTCGCTTGGCCGCCATCTTGGATGACGTCACGTGATTTTCTCATGATCTTGTACGAGGGTTTTTTGGATGACGTCATCAATGACGTCACGTGATTTCTTATAACCTTGCACGAGGATTCCGACGCCATCTTGGATTTTGTAATTGAGTATTTAATTGACTGA
>JAXGGA010018011.1:0-22991 GCA_038373865.1 Uloborus plumipes | reverse complement strand
TTTAACTGCTACTTCGCTTATCATTTTTTCTGCAGAAGAAAAGCATTTATTATTATTACTAGCAAAAATACCCGGCGTTGCCTGGGCCAGTAAAAATATTGAGAAACAATTTATAATCGCCTTTTTTTTCCTAAACTAAAAGAACTCAAAACGTACCGCTTTGACGATTTAAAATGTCGCTAAATTTGCGGTAACTGTTTTGGGATACCTAGGATAATTTTGCTCCCCTCCCTACTTTATGAAAATATGCTTAGGTATTATAAAGTCAGTAATTTTTGTCAAAGAAAAATTGTCATTTAATGCTGACCATGAAATGACGCTAAAAGTTTTTGTCCTAAGTGATTTCGAAATTAGTAGGGAGCATTTGACAATTATTCGTGCGAAAGACACAAATTAATGGTAGTTTTAGTTTTGAGAGTTTGATTAATTTCGTATGCGGATTACTTTACGCTTTAACGTAAGTTTTAAAAGTTTATTAATGACAACGTACGGAATCGTTAAAAAAAAAAAAAAAACTGAACTTTTCTTCAACTGTGGGAGTATTATCTCGATGATTAAGATTTTGGCGCAGTTTACAAATATCAGACAACAATCGTTTTATTTTAGTTATATCGTGTAAGAAGCAAAGTATTATTACCTAGTCTTTGGCGCCAAAACTGTCGTCCGTTGAAAAATTACCCATAATCTTAGTTATAATATTCTTGCAACAAATTCGGCAAGATACCTGTTCGATTGGATTCTAAGTGACCAATTGTAAGTACCCGCCCAATCAGCGCAAACATATTTTTAAAAATACCGTAAAATTGTACTTTTTATCCGTTACCTGATTAAGCAGGACCGACAAATTTACGAAACTTATGAAAATAATTGATACAGTGAACAATTTACTAATAAAGGAATACAATTTATTCTAAAAAAATAATATTTTCACGCAGCAATGCATATTAAGAAACACATTGCTTAAGGATAAATATTCTACTTACACAACTAAGACTACAAAACGTTTTAAATACAAATCCTGGTAAAAGCCAGGATATTCCCCATGAAGCTGGAAAAAAAACCTTCATGATTTGACTTGAGAAAAGATTTGAACATTAAATACGGAAAGAAGAAATGATGCTCGCAATTTTAGCTTGCGACAGGGAGTTGAGATGATACACTAAATACTGAATTAATTTGTTGGAAGCCTTCGCGGATTTATGCGAAAAATGTGCTTAAATTGGAATGAAAAAAGCGCTACCAATCGAACTTTTTCGAATATCGTTATAAATTATAGCCTATGTGTTATTCTGATGTATAAGTTACATTATGGTAAAAGTTCCATTAAAATCCATTCAGTAGTTTTTGCGTGAAAGAGGAACAAACATCCATACATCCATCCAAACTTTCGCATATATAATAGTAGTAAGATTATTTTTCTTTAAATCTCAGAAGGCAATGAATATTAATTGTAATGAAAAATTAAAAGTCATAGGGGAGAAAAGAATTGAAGGAAAAAAAAATCATTTCAAAAAGTGATTCTATGTCTCATAAGAGTTTGCATTTGAATATAAAACAATTGTAGTTCATATTTGTAATTTTTGTAAAATATTTAAAAATTTATCTGTTGCTCGTGTTATTAGCGTATTTTGAAACACACTCAAACATCATAACTACATGCTTAAAAACTGCTGTCTACAAGTTTTCTGGAAATAAACTTCAAGGGAGAAATTTGAGGCTACCTTTTTTGCGCGAACATTGCATCTAAAATTAAGTTTATATTAGTAGTGTAAAAGTTAAACTTGCCCATCTTTCACACGAAAGAAATATTAGTTATGTTTTTAATTATTTTCATACACAAAAGGTTTTTTTAATATTTGTGACTTATGACTTTAAAATTGAGCTTGTGTGTAAAGGGTGGCAAAGTGATTCTTGCATTCTTGCCCTCCCCAGCCTCCCAATGTAGCGTCAATATTGGGTTCTACTCCCATCTCTCCCTATTTTTACAAAGTTCCTACGCCATTGAACGGATCGGTACTTTTTTCCGCTCAAAAACCATCCTATGATCCTTCTCGAGTGCCCAAGTATCTCCCTGCCAAATTGCGTCCAAATCCTATTGTATTGTATAAGGTACCGTACGCACATATACAGGTAGTTATCAAAATAATGGATACACTTGAGATTCATAAGAAAAATCTACCGTTCATCGCAAAATAAGCAATCAATTGTTCTTTAACTTTAGTCATACAAAATATAGACTTCACCGGACATTTCCACATTGAAATTAAATCACTCATGCATTTGGGGGATGACAAGAAGGGGGGTCGGAAGAAAAACCGCTTTTTCACCATAACTCTTCGAAAATAGCTCGGAATAAGCTATGAATTTCAGTAATTAATTAGCATACTATGTATAATTACTGTACAAATTTTTATGAACGTACTACTTATACTTCCAAAGATATGAAACATTTTTTAAAAAACGGCAATTTTATTTGAAGGGTTTTGCTCATAACACTCAGAGTTTTTGATCAAACCTTATCAAAATTTCAGGAAAGATGACAAAATACAAGAGAAAGAACATACTAAAACGGTAAATAAAAATATTAAAACTCTGATGAGATATGAACGTTAAAAGGAAATAATTTTTCACGGCACATGCGCGAACGACAGAAATTTATAACTACAAAAATATTGTAGCCTGGTTTATACTGCATCTTATAAAAAAAGTTTCAGTTGACTATCGTAAAAATTTATAAAGATATCAGCGATCTAGTGAGCTGTAATTCATTCATTCGCAGACAATAGATAAATGGCGAGGGGTTGTCCACAAATAGTGTGGTGATAATCGAGCATTTTTTTCAATGTTAAATTGTATACAGTTTGAAAATTTATATCCGGCATAGAAGTCACATTTCGCCTATTCGGCCAAAAAGACCTTATACGTAGGTGGCCAAAAGTATCCGGACACCCCCTGAAACGTTGGTTTTGAATGATGACGCAATAACCTTTAATTTAAAAATAGCTCTTTGTGGACAGTTCCTCACTATTTATGTATTATCTGCGAATGAATAAAATACAGCTCACTAGATCGCTGATATCTTTTTCAATTTTCATGATATTCAACTGAAACTTTTTTTGTAAGATGCAGTATAAATCAGGGTACAATATTTTTGTAGTTATAAGTTTCTGTCATTTGCGCATGCGCCATGAAAAATTATTTCCTTTTAACGTTTATATCTCATCGGATTTTTAATATTTTTATTTACCGTTTTAGTATGTTCTTTCTCTTGTATTTTATCATCTTTCCTGAAGTTTTGATCAAAAACTCTGTGTGTTATGAGCCCCATCAAATAAAATTGATGTTTTTTAAAAAATGTTTCATATCTTCGGAAGTAAGAGTGGTACGTTCATAAAAATTTGTACAGTAATTATACATAGTATGATAATCAATTACTGAAATTTATAGCTTATTCGAGCTATTTTCGAAGAGTTATGGTCAAAAAGCGGTTTTTCTTGCGACCCCCCTTTTTGTCGTTCCCCAAATGCATGGGTGATTTAATTTCAATGTGGAAATGTCCGGTGAAGTCTGTATTTTGTGTGACTAAAGTTAACGAACAATTGATCGCGTATTTTGCGATGAACGGTAGATTTTTCTTATGAATCTCAAGTGTTTCCATTATTTTGATAACTACCTGTATATGTATTCTCTATTTTATATTACGGATTCATCAGAAAAGAAAGAGCGCATGTTTTTCTTACGCAAAATCTAAGTGAAAATACAGGGGCTTCGCATGCACTCTTGAAATCGAGGCTTGTGCCCCCCCCCCTTTTCTAAAAAAAAACTTTCGTCACGCTACGCCTATGTCCAGAGCTAGACCACTGTTTTACACGTAGCTTTTATATCTCTTATGTTTTCTTTTTTCATCAGCCGATTGCAAATAATTGTATTCTTCAATTTATCTTCAATGGGGGAAAAAAAACTATGAGCATCATTTTTGGAAGATAATTGCGGAAATTTCATTCATCGATATTTTATTTAAAAACAACCTGGGAAGGTATGTCCGAAAAAAAAAGTATAACTTCCAAAAATTTACAAGTATTAGATGTGAAATTTACAAGCATTAGGAGCGAATAAAAGTATAGCATATCACAGGAATGCACAAACGTAGTAAGCTACCTGACTTTTTCTTCTCAGTTCGGTTCAAACGGAGGGAATTTTCCAAGCGAGTTCGGAAAAGTTGCGGCTTCTCTTTCGCCCGGAGCTGCAATTTCTCTGATTGCTTTCCATGACAGGGGGTCCTTCCTCCCCAAAAGTGACAGCTCGCGCTGATTCTCACTTCGTCCACTCGATTGGTAGATGAAGTGTCAATCTCTTGTTGACGAGCACTCCCCTCGTTCAAAGAAGGAAGTCATTTTAAGCCTAACTACGATAGTTCTTTTTTGTGAAGAGGGGCCTTAACCAAATAAGAGGTATGTTGCAATAATAAAATGGCATTTAAAATCAGAAAATGGCCTTTCTAGGCCTATATTTGTAATCGACATGAACCTTTAAGCATACAACTTGATAAAATTACGGATATTTAATTCTAATTTTTGCGAGCTTTTTTTAGTCCTTCTATTAGAGGAATTATGCAAAAATGTGGATTAAAAACCTCATACTTTTTCACTTTTACTTGATGCTATTTTTTTTGTGAACTTTCCGTGAATCCTGAGTCAATTAAGTACTCCGGAGTGCATTTGAGGTCTCCCTGTTTCTCCCACGGACAGCTCTATGTTGCCTGCTCGAGAGTAGGTTCACCCAAAATTTATTTATTCTTGCGCCTGAAGGTGAAACTAAGAACGTTGTTTATGAACAAGTTTTGCGTTAAATTTTTATTAGAATTTTTGGAGAAGCTAAAGTTTTATATTAATACGCACTCGGGCAATGCCAGGTATAAAGCTAGTATTCAATAAAAACGTTATTTTTTCTTTAAAAATTCCCATTAATCAGCAGCTATCCTTGCTTTTGAATCAATTCAGAACACGAGAACCTCCATTGGAATTTAGTCATTCTGAAGATTTTCTATATAGGTATCTTTGAACTCAAGGTCGAGACTAGCAGACGCCACTTGCCCCAGTGGTGAATTTAATTTTATGTTAATTTTTCAGAGAAAAATATTTAAGTAATGAAAAACATATTTTTAGTTATACATTACAAATATTGGAATAAATACATCTTGATTATATTAAATCCCTTTAACTTTAGCATACTTTCAGACAGTTTTGGACATTAAAAGACTGTTTTGGACAGCAAAACCCACCTGTCTTGTCCAAAACCCCATCTTTGTTCCTTTTGTTCTACAGCTGTTGTTTATTTCAGAAATTTGTAAAAGAAATTCAGTTTTGTGTTGATAGATTTTTTTTCTTTTATAATTCTTAGAATGGGTTTTGCATGTGTTTCATTGGAAGATAATGCTGTACCAGCTTTTGT
Source organism: Uloborus plumipes (assembly GCA_038373865.1). NCBI lineage: Eukaryota > Metazoa > Arthropoda > Arachnida > Araneae > Uloboridae > Uloborus > Uloborus plumipes. Next base: position 17,540 of record JAXGGA010018011.1, on the reverse strand, counting down.
TATGTTTGTCTACTGTGATATTTGGTGTCTTGAACATGCACTTTTATGCTGGTAAGTAAATTTAATCATTTGATTGTAATTTAATAAATAAATATAATTTTATACTGTCATTAATATCAAAGTAAAACACAGTTGTATATTTGTATTCTGTGTTAGAAATAAGAATTCAAATCTAGGTGTCATGATAACTCCTAGTTAATGTTTCCATGCGTCAAAATAAACAACGTAGATACCATTTGAAATGAATTAAATATATGTATCCCGTTTTTAAAAAAAAATATTAAATGCAAATGCTACACATTATCCACAGCATATTTAAAAAAAATCTGTAAAATATATAAAAGAATGTTTTTTCAAAGACAAAGTTGATTGTATTAACCAGTGGCGGATGGAACATCATGAATCGACCCTGGCATTTTCAAACCAGTTGGCCCCTAACTGTAGCACATATATGTTGATAAATACGTGCGCGCATGTTCAAGTTTTTTTATGACAAATCTCAGACAACAAATCATGCAAAACAGGATTTAAATAAGTACGAAGAACTTATTTTATATTATCTTCAAACACAACGCGTCAGCTTTTCTTCTTCTTTTCCCTTTTTCCCTCTCAAAAGTTGCTTTTTGAGAATGAAAATTTGGATCAAAACCAAAAATGTTTCTCTGTGTGATGATCGAAAAGAGGTCAAAGTACTGGGGACAGAATGCATGAATTTGACGGCCCTTCACTTATGTCTAATGCAAATGAGATGGTGGATCCAGTTTCTATTCTTAGATGGAGTTCATATCAAGAATTTGATTACTCAATTGAGGAGAAACACATTACATATACCGAAAGACAGAATTACAACATAAATACCCAGTAAAATGTTAAATAGTCGGAGGGAAATCGGGATGTCCGGGGGAACGCTCCCGGATTTTTTTCGGAAATGTAGCTCCAAAAACGCCTTATTAGACAGCTTTTCATGATTTCAGGTGATGTTTGGGAGAGGGAAGATTCGAAGCATTCCCCCAGAACTTTTTTTTGAAATTGGAATCGTAAAAACGCGAGTGTGAGCCATCTTCTTTAACGTTAGGGGAAATAATGGGATCCAGGAATTTTTTCAAGCAAATTTAGATGACATTCGAAGCTTTTAAGAAGAGGGGGGAAGGTTACTGATATTCAAGCCTTTAATAAGTACATCATAGAAAAAGTTGCCGACGACACGCCATTTCTGAAGGCACACTTAAAAACAAGGACCATATCGAAGGGCTTCAGGAGTCAGCAACAACCCCTGTGTTGACATCAGTCGATATTTCCTTGACGCAGGTCCGCCCCGAAGTCATAAAAAATATCCGCTACGTTTTTACATTCCGTGTATAAAATTGACTCGATTATTTCAAACGTATCTTAAATACAGAGATAGAGAATGGGTCCAGCTTCTGTTTTAATATAGGGTATTTCGTACATCTATTGACAATATAAACCTAATCGTAAGTAGGGTATTCGCTCAAAAATAGAGTGGTCGAGGAGTATTCTCCGAAATTTTTCGAGTTTACAGTCTGAAAAATGTACTTTAGATGATCGTTGGTGATGTTTTTGGCTCAAAAAAAAAAAAAAAAAAAGTTAATTTAGTCAACTTCCAATGGATGTGAGGGGGAGGAGTTTTTGAGATATCTTTGGGTGAAAAAGAAACTTTTTGAAATTGAATTCCTAAATACGCAATAGGGAAGTTTTCGATTTTTTATTTTTACCTGATAGAGATTTTATTTTTACCTGACATATGATACATGAATATCATATGTGAAAAAAAATTTATATACTACAAGTAGTTTTCTTTAAATAGCTTTTAAAGTTTAAGCGACGGAACGTCAGATGGCTGATAGATTTTTCGCCAGAGCTCCAAATTCATTAAAAATCAATAATTGTGTTTTCAAATTCGGCAAATGGTGATTTTTTGTGTTTTGTAAGTCTTTTAACAATATCTAGTAATCAAAGTAGGAATATTTAATAGGTTGAAACTTCCCTATTATAGGTCATCTTTCATGACGCTAAATAATAGGGGAAGAAATGGGGTTCTGGTTTGAGAATTCTTTTCTGGAAATCTTTTAATATCAGTATTTTAAGAAACGCTTCCAGACTACCTTGGTTATGTAAAATCGAGGTATAAAGTTCGCGGACTGCCTTCCTTTCCTCATTCTTGGCTAAGTCTCTATCCATTAATTGATTAAATTATTGATTTTAAGAAATGTTGTGGAAAATCCTGCCCTAGTTTTTCTTTTCGAAAATCATTGCAGTTTTTTGTTTTTTCCATTGCGAAATTTTCAAATTTTCAGCCTGATATTAATATTAGTTTAAAATTTAAGGATTGGGAACTTAATTAAAAAATCCTTAGCTGATGTGGTATTTCTCCGTGACACAGTATGTCTTTCTTTCCCCACGATTTCATGTTAAACATTAAAACTATTGCCTCCTGAATCTCTTGTTAAAGTCTAGGTTTTTTTACGCTCAAACATTTAGAACTACTGGTGTGACTATTCATTGCAATATTTTAAATCTTACTCTCTGCAATTTATACTTTTTTTTTTCACTTAAAAGATGTTTCTACGATTCATGTATTTTTCTCCTCCTAGCTATAATTTCCATTGTGATGTTTTCTTAAAAAAAAAAAAATTGTAGGTATTTTGGCATTCCCTATGAAGCTCTCATCTTTATTTATCTATTCATTTTTTTTTATCAAAGTGAAACTTGTCATGGATTTGTTTTTGTACTTGGACTGAATGCTTTTTCGTTAAAAAAATGCTTGAAACATATTTCGGCGGCACTCAGTTAGGTGCATTATTATGACGAACCATGTTCGTTATAATACCGTGTGAAACGTAACAGTGTGAAACTTAAATTTTGTATTCTTAAATAGTGTTCAAAAATTGCATTTGTTTAATTTTGCAGAAAAAAACCTTTTTCCCATTTTTATTCTATTTGAATTTATAATTTCTATTTCAATTCGGTAAATTGAAATTGGCAGCCTCATTTCTGAAATACGGGAGGAGGGGTCCTCCCCTGAAGACGGCCCAGTCTTGACGTGTTCGTTATCCATTACGAAGAATTAAAGGCAGCTATACAGTAAAGATTTCAAAAAAAGGCCTATGAATTTACAGACTCACAGAAAAAGACCTCATTACTTACAGCATGAGTTTGGTATTGCTCTTAAAACTTTTTAACCAGGCCCGACAAGTGACCGTCCATGTCAGCCAGTCAGCTTTGTCAGAAACCAGGAGCCCGGCCCGGGGTTGGCGTACTATAAATTTAATAAGTTTTATGGGGGAAACAGGGCTCAGCATCCAAACTAACAAGGGGCAACTTGGCTCTCGGCCCCTGTTGGTAACCATTACTTTTCTTGCATCAATTTTTATTCAGTCGCTAAAAAAAATACAATAATTATTATGAAATTGCCTCATACATTTAAATAATCAAAAAGAAAAAAGGCAGAAAGAATGGAGAGAAAATCACGGATTAACTTTTATACTGTTCAATTGTAAAATTTAAAGCGACCCAAATCGAGGCGGCCCACCGGGCAAATGCCCGGCTGCCCGCCGGGCCCATCTGCCACTGGTATTAACCTTCTACTCAATCTCAGGCCTCAAGTCGGAAAGAAAAGTTTCAGTGTGACCAAAGCTTCAGGCATCAAATTGGGTGCCTAGTGTTGGAAAGCCAGGCTTAAATCAAAATTCATGGTAGCAAAATTCATCTAAAGACTGCTTATTTCTTGCAGTTTGCACTTGTACTTTTGTACTTGAGTTTCAAATTCAATCCACATTACAGTATTGCCTCAAACCCAGACTTGTCATGAATTCAGATCTTCTGGATTTTGATTTTCTTCATATTTTGGAGGCATCAATAAAAATAGTTATAAAAAAATCTGCATTAAAAAAATTTTAATGCTGTTTTTTTTGGTGTGTGTTTAGTAAAAGAAAACATGCATTTGACTTGTGGGGATCAGTGGTAGGAGTAAAGTGAGGGGGGTGCATGCTGTTTTGTAGGTTAGAGCTTCCAGTTTCAGTTGTAATTGTGTACTGGACCATGCATCAGTGTGTTGCTACTGAAAATTTCTTTAAAAGTAATGAATCTGTTATCACTGTTCAAGAGCTTTTCTGTACCAATTTTAATGTTCTGCAAAATGGTTCAATACCTGGGATGCCCACGAGCTGCCGCCTTTTGGCGCGTAATTGCTCTTTTGGATATTGTGTTGGACATTGGCACTCATTACGGATACATTTTAAGAAAAACTTGATAACCTCTTTTATATTCCATACCTTAAGTATTTGTTTCACATTCAGGTGCCTAAGTCATTCACATTCAGCTTTTACATGTTGAATACTTTGCATTTTTACTTTTTCTCTGGTGGCATGTATTGTGCCTAATATTAACAAGTTGCTAAAATTATGCAATAGTCTTCTAGTATTTTCTTTTGGTTTGTTATTTTCTTTTATAATACGCAATATGTAGCACATTAATCAATTACAACTGTGGTTTCCAGACAAAATTAAATTGTGTCGATTGGCTGGTCTGAAAAGGTATCATAAGGTACCAAATGTATTATCTACAAATTGAGTACTGAAAATTGTCTTCAGCAAATAATCATATTACCGATTGCACACCATATACAAAAAATAAGATTGAACATAAAACAAGTAGCATGAAAAGAACTTTGTTAAAAAAAATATGTAAATGAAAGGTTCATTTTTTTTTTTTCACTTGGTTTTTTTTTTTTTTTTTTTTTTTTTTGTGTACTCGCGAGGGCTGGACGATGTTTCTACATCGCGATGCATCACCAACCTTACATCCTGATGTAAAAAATAGAAAATGAATAAAAAAAAGTTTTTTTTATTGAAGTCATGAACTCAAAAGTAAAATTAAAAAAGATTCAGTGAACTTCCACCTTAAGCTAAAACACTCGACTTGCATAGTTTACAAATTGCAATCTTTTCCCTTCTTCATTTGCCTGTTACCCAAAATATTCCCAAGCTCGACTTCTTGTTTTTTTCTTTTGAAAAGGGCACTCCAACCACCGATTTACTGCTGACACTTTTTTAAACAAGAACTTCAGTTTAAGACAATTGTGATAAACTCTGTGAAGGAAAGATATTATTATTTTTCAATCTGTACTTGCTACACCGTATGAAGCAAAATGATAAATCAGAAAAAAAAACTACATCCCTAACTTTTAAATATAGGTTTTTTTTTTTTTTTTTTTTTTGTGACTCAAACCTTTTTCTTTTGTTGCATAAAATATCATAAAGATAACATTGAATAGCTTTCCTTTTCTTTTAGAAATATGCTCATTAAATCGAAATCAGGGAGGCGTTGAACAGGTGCAAACGCAGACATGTCATAGTCAAGTGTTAAAGAGTGTGATGCTATTACTTCCTAGTTCTGTGAAATCAAAACAAAATACACGAGCTCAGAACTAAGAAGTTGCCCTAATGAATCCCACCAAGCTCAGAACTAAACAGTTACCCTGATTAATCCCTGTATTTCTAACAAGAGTTGTAAAACGTCCTTGATTGATTTGTTGAAAATCCAATGGCCTAACCTTAATTTTTTCACATCAGTCAGGATTTGGTTTGGTTTGGCTCGCTGCCAATTCAACACACTTGTACGAGATTAGAAATTAAAATGGCTGAAGTAACATTGATCGTTGTCCTTGGTATGCTGGATTTGGATTAGCTAGTAGCCAATTCAACACCGGTGGGAGCAATTGATTAAAATAGGTACTTAGAACCAGTTAATCCGCGGATGCATCGGTTTAGAGAAGAATTCTAAACCGGTATAATGATGTAGGGCCTACACCGGTGTTTCGCGATACATTGATGTATCGCCCAGCCCTAGTACTCGCCATGTATTGAGTGAATATTTTCAGGGCTATTGTACTACACACATGACAGTGAAATTTGAAGCATTTTACCTAATGAATTGAAAATGCTAGAATTTTCCTCTGCCGAAATTGGTTCAAATTTCTAAATAAACATTTTTCAGGCAAATGTAAAGTTTCAGAAGCTCAATATTTTTTTATTACTGTATCAAAAATATCTGTTTTGAAATATGTACAGCATGTCAGTGATATTACATCTCTACCTTAAAATAGTTCAGTACTAAAAGCAAAAGTTAAATACAAATTTTTGTTAATGCTGTTAGATGTTTAAATTTTCAGAAACTAACATATTCGAATATAATTCATGTAATGCCGAAATAAACATCTTGCATCTTAATGTTTTCAAAGCTGATTTTACTTTTGTTTTGTGTTTGTTTGTTTGTTCTGATCCCCGAGACCAGCAGAGCTAGATCAGGTCCATGAGTCTATTCACCCGTAGAAAGTCAAGAACCATCAAGGGGTTTTGGATAAGATCCAATTTGGAAAGCCCCAGACATGATAAATGACTTTTGTTTTGTACTTTAAATTACTTAAACCTTGTACTCATTCTTTTCAGTTGAAAAGTTTGTTAGCTCTACAAGATTTGAAATCATTTGTAAATCATTGAGCCCTCATTATCTGAAGCATATTCTCATTACTGCTATATTAGGAGGTGTTATAGCATATTGCTGCACTGGATTGTTTAACAATAATAATGAAGATTCAAGGACATATGCTGAATATTTGTAAGTACTTCATTTTCTACTTTTGTAGCCATTGTTTCTTTGAAAACATAAGTTTTCCATATATATTTGAAAAGTTCTGTCATTAAGTGTTAAAGTAGTATAGTCATTTATATGATGAAATGAATTATGATATTTTTTGTATCCAGTTTTATTTAGGAATCTATAAAAAAGTAAATATTAAACAAATTCTGTAGTTTATATTTTGTAAAATTTTCAATTGATGAGAACTTCAAATTATCTCACAGAAAATAAATAATTGTTGCATAAAAACTTAAAACTTTATGAACATGAAATTATTTTATGAAATTATTTTCTGAATTGTATTAAGCTGCAATTTTTGAAAATAGTAACTTCTTATTTTTTGGGGAATCATCAGTGCACGGGAACAAGCTTTTTTTACCGAACAGAATATTTTAATAGTTTTATTTAATAAACATTTTATTTTATTTAGTCAACTCATTAAAATGAACTTCAAAGAACCTTTAAAATCAGTTTGTCTCAACCATTTTTTTCCTTATCCAAAGAACAATGCACTGCAAACCATAAGGTGGGGATCAGAAAGGTAGTTCATCTTAGCAGTAATTTGTTTTTAGTGTGTTTGACTTAACTAGGTTTGACTATTCATAAAGCATGTTTTCTGGTTTTGCGTTGTGCAATATATTATTTTTATAATTAATTTTTAGAAGAATGTTCTCTTCCTTGAGAATACTCTCCAAAGAATTGCTGAAAAATTCATGTTTCTTGTGTTAGTCAAAATTCTATGCTTATTGTTACTTACTCACAATTCAGGAGTTGTCTGTTGAATGTTTTCCCCTTATTAATGTAGTACTATCATTGCTTTGAAGTAGTTATTAACTGTATATTGTTGTTTATTTTTCATTGCAGTTTGTTTAACGTTTTTTTCTTTTTTAAATCTTTACAGTTTAACTCTTGAAGATAGCTTTTATTGCTTCTTTGTTGTTGGTTATGGCTGCTATTCTGGAATTATGTTCAGTTTGAAGTACTTCATTTGTAACTTGTTTTTAGTCAAATTTTCATTAGATCAGGTTTGTTAAATATTTACTTAAGTAGAATGTAAAACAAATGACTCTAATGAGGTTTTAAAGGCATGTTGTATTTTGTTCACATTATCAAATTTCAGTTTGAGATTATGTAAGAAATAAAATGAATTCAGTACTAATTTTGGTAAATGGAACAATTTTTAAAAGGGTAAAAAAAGGAACTGAAAAAAAAAAGCAATGTAATTACCAAAATGCAATGTGCATTTTTGTAAAAATTGGAAAAAGGAAATTTAAAATTAGTATTGCTTCAATCATGAATTGCTGTTAAAGAATGTAAAGCATGTACTCATAAATAACTACTAAAAAAGGTGTTAAAAAAATATCATCAATTGAGATGGTTGAAGTTTATACTTTTTTTACTATAATTATAAGTAAATAAACAAATTAAATTATAACAAACACATGTGTTAATTATAAAAACACACATAATCTACATCATACATAAATGACTACTTTTTGTATGTATGTCCGGGGTAATCTTCCAAACTACTGGACCGATTTTAACAATTTTTTCACCATAGATAGCTACAGTAACAGGGAACAGGATAAGCTATAATTTATTTCTAAAAAGCTTAGTTTAAAAAAGTTATTATGGAAAACAGTAAATTTCATGTAGTTTCCCAATTAAATGATTAAATTTTCAACCTATTGTTGCACAATTTGCTTGCAACAACAATATTAATAGTAATCATGATGAAAATTTTGAACCAAGGCTTCTCTGGAGTAAGTATGAAATTTATTGCTTTCTTAGGATTTTTATATTCATCTATGCCAATAATCGCTAACGGGGTAAATAAAAAGGGAATTGATTTTGGCAACACATAGAAAATGAAAAGTGATTTTTGGCAAAATCACACGGATAAAATAAATAACGCATTTAAGTTTGATTTCAGATTTCAAGTTCTCCTTTACATCCAGTTTCTCTACCGCATGGTCACAAAAAATAGCTTCAAGAAATATGATTCTACTGGGCTTAGTTGAAAGTCATATGTTTATTTTCATGGATTTGGCATGTTGCATTTAAACCCGCGTGACGCCGGGCACATCAGCTAGTAATAAATAAATGCAGTACTTATACATAAATGGTGAATATTTATATTTTTATATAATGGCAAATAAAAATGGGTTACTGTCTCATTTTAAAATACTATTTTTATACATAAAAGAGTAAAACTTATTTTAAAAATCCAATATGTGTTTTCCAATAAAAATAATTTAAATTTGAAAAAAAATTATATTTGATTTTCCTTCATTTAAATATCTTTTAACACACGCACATAACACCTAATTAGAAAATTAGTAATCTGATGTCAAAAAGCATAAATTGGTAGAAAACTCCAGACATGTGTTTCGGGATTAGAGCAAAAAGCAATTTTCAATGCAAAAAAGTCAACTTATGGAAGATTATAAAAGGCATTAGCAAAGAGCCAATTTTTTTATTTTCCTCTGTTTATATGTATTTATAGTGTACTACTATGCCATCAATGCATTTGTATTAAGTTGATTTTACAACATGTTATAAAAGCTTTTTGGTAAAAGAACTCAAAATATAACAGTTGTGATTTTTTAAAAGTATGTTTTAAGTTTAATTTCATTTATAACATTAAATTAATTCAAAACAAAAGTTTCTAAAGTCTTTAAAAAAAAGCTCATGATGGTTTTACATCCTGCTTATTGTTTACTTTTTTTATCCAGCTTATAGTTTACTTTTTTATTTGATTTGTTTAAAAAAAAAATTATTACTAAAAGTGCTTGTTATTAAATTTCGTAACCCAAACAGTGGACAAGGATAAAATTATTTCTGGCTAATGTATTAGTAAAAAAAAACTTCTTTAATTTTTTTATCAATGCACAAAATTGAAACTTAAAAATATGATATTTCAAAGATTCATCATTATTGTCAATTTTTTATTATTTTTTTAGAGTTAAAAGTAGTGCATAAAATATGAGGGGTGTTTCAATGAAAAGGTACCAAATGTTGCTACAACGTAACCGTCAACAATTTGCTCATGTCTGTATGGGCAAGGCTTCACTAGATAGCGTTTTATACAGCTGTTTCATTTGATCAAAATCCTTGGGATAAAAACGGATAGATGTCGCCTAGCGACATCTATCGAATTTTGTGGTAACTAACATTATAAACAAATCAGATAATAAAAGACAAAATTAAAATTTAATTTGTTGGCGACAATTTTACAATTTGGCATTCAATTCTATTTTATTATATTTTAACGTCATTTAATAGCTTGTTCGATTTGCTGGTTTATTCTGCATTTTAACGGCTTGTTTTAATTAGTTAGCGAATTATTTTTCATTTTAATTGATTCTAATTATAATTAAACTATGAAACGACACTGGCACCGCAGAGCGATAAATGGCGATTTTGGAACAATAGTTCCATCAAAACTTTTGATGAGTTTAGATTGTCAAATTAATTTATTTGGCGATTTTTTTACATTTTAATGGACATTTTGGAATGACTATTAGGGTGGAGCGAAAAAAATGAATTTTTGATTTTCGTAAACGGGTACCTTTCATTTACTGTGAATGAGGATAAGTAACAATTCTGTAAAATATTTCACTTTTGCGACGTCATCTTTAGTCTGCGCATTTGGCCTAAAGTTTTGAAATTTCTGATTTTTTTTGGATTTTTCAAAAATTTTTAAAAAATATTGCAAATGATAAAACTAGTGACGGGTGGTTATTAAATGGAAGAAAAATTTTGAAATATACAAAGAATTTTTTAAAACCATTTTAGATTATTATTTCAGTTCGTGCATTGCGCTCAAAGTTCATCAAATTTCCCAAAATTTCTGATATTTTCGACATTTTTTAACTCAGTATTTCCTCTCAATATTCACTTGAAGTGTCTTCAAACTTGTTTTTATTAATTTTGTTATTACTTTGAACCCTGCAACTCTTCGCTAGCTCATGTGGAACTACCCAGGACTCACCACGAGGAGGTGACCGCACTTCTAGTCCTACACGTGAACCCTTCCTTCCAACCAATGCAAGCACGTATTTACATTTCTTAGATACGTCTTTCACAGTTAAATTGTTCCTTTGTGTCGTAAATTGATCAAATATTTCTGTCAGATATCCTCGTTTTTACTAAACTTTTTCTTTTCCTGTGATTACATACCAATTTTGAAGAGCTTGTGACCTATTCGACAGCTCTTTCAACTGATTGAGTCTTGAATGGCAGTTTAAAAAGAGCGCATTCAGAAATCATATTTAAATTCTCAGCTTCCATAATCTTTGTAAATATTGTGTTGTTAAATTACCTGTAAAAGGTAGCTTTGTAATTTCCACATCATGGCAAGAAATCATATCGATGTATACTGACTTTTGATTTATGTATGTAATGTATGAAAATAGATTTTTGTCTATTTTTTGGGATCTGAAGCGTTCTTACTTGTTTGCTTGTTTGTTTTCTAGATTGAGCGTTTATAATATGATTTAAAACAAGTTTCTTTATATGCTCTCTCTTATGAACTAACCAGGTTATTTCCCGGCGTTGCCCGGGTGCTTATTAATACAACATAGCTCTAAAAAATATTTGAATGAATTCTATCCACATGGGAATATAAAAACTTATTTCATGCTAAAAAGAAATAGTTGAGCCTTAAATGGATAATTCATTGTTGATCGTAATCTTTGTAGGAAAATACTCCTATTTAAATGTGTTACATTTTATCAATTTGTGTGGTTAAAGTATTATGTCTATTACTCTATCTATTCAACATTATAAGAAAATGGCCATTTTGAGACAAAAGATTTGAATTTTGGGCTTTTTGGATTTTTTTTTTAATTTCAAAACCCCTGCCTATGTGAATTCTAATGCGTCAGGAAACTTCTGTGCCAAGTTTGTTGAAAATCCGACGAAAACTGGATTTGTATAAGGAACAAACATACATACATTTGATAACAGCATATTTCTTGGGTGCAAAGTATACATTGTTTTGAATAGATGTGAATACAATGTTCTGTTTTTTCCCGGAGAGATAATGTTTAAAATCTCACACGAATTCATAGCTACATTTAGTAACGTCTGTACTTCATCCTTAAAGAGCAAGGAAACTTTTACCCGCGAAAGTTATGAACTCTTTTAAAAATTATAGTCTAAAGATTGTTTGCTGTAGTCAACATCTGACTAAGGCAAGCTTTCTTGGACTTCTGTTTCACATTTTTTGTGGATATTTTCCCAGTCAAAACTACCTTGCTCATCTCATGAAGTTACTGTTGCTCAGTACTTAAACCATTTTTATTGTCAAAATCAATCTGATCAATGACAAATTCTATAGAGGTTCATATTGAACTGCTTTGAAAGTATAATATGTTTAGCTTCGTCTAACAGGCCCAAAAATTACTTTGGTCCACTGGTAGGTTCATCTAGCTTTTGCAAAAAAATGCAGCAAATTAAGTTCATTTAAATGTAATTGGCAAATGTTTTATTACAGAGGTCTACCAAGTTTTCCTTCCAGTTTCCGTATTACACCTTTATTTTCCTGTCTTTGTAGTGCATCCATCAAAACCAATGCAAACAATTTCCCACTCAAAGAAACAATTTATTGTTTCTGACTTGTCTAAGAAATGTAAATGAATGCTCTCATCGGTTGGAAGCAAGGGGAGCGCGAATGACACCCAAAGTGCGGCCACTTCCTCGTGGTGAGTCTTGAGTAATTTCAATGAGCAAGCATAGAGTTGAGTAGTTCAAAGAAACAACAAAATGATTAAGAAAATGTTTTGAAGGCACTTTTAGTAAATATTGAGCGGAAATATTGAATTATAAAATTTCTGCTAATATTGAAAATATCGGAAATTTCTGAAAGTTTGATGAACTTTGGGCCTAATGCGCAGACTGAAATTATAATCTGAAATGATTTTTAAAAATTTCTTGTATATTTCAAACCTTTTTCTTCCATTTAATAACCACCCGTCACTAGTTTTATCATTTGCAATATTTTTTAAAAAAATTTGAAAAATCTACAAAAAATCTAAAATTTCAAAACTTTAGGCCAAATGCGCAGACTAAAGATGACGTCGCAAAAGTGAAATATTTTACAGAATTGTTACTTATCCTCATTCACAGTAAATGAAAGGTACCCGTTTACGAAAATCAAAAATTCATTTTTTTCGCTCCACCCTAATGACTATGGCACTAATATCTTGAAAAGCACATCAAGAATTTGTTCTCCGTAAATCTTTTGAGAATATTTCAATAACCGAGATCTTTGGTAGTATGTACGTTTCAGTTATAGGTACGTTTTTTAACTTGGCGATGTATTTTCTTACCACCTAAGCGAAGATTAAAATTTTAAGCTTGCATCGTCTTCATAGTTGCTTCTTTTCTCTTATTCTGCACTTTAATTTAAATATCAATGATAATAATGGCTCGATATATTTATTAAACTTATTATGTTGCATGCTAATGGAGCTTTTAAAGTTGATTTGGCGAGTTTTTTAACAAGAATTCTCACATTATTTCACAGCTTTTTTTTCAGTTGGCCCATTATTTTACTTTCAAGTATTAAACGTATGTGTGAAATTAGAAACAAAAAAGGGAAGATTTCAGTGATTGGAAGTCTGGTTATCTTTCCCTATTGGCATTAAATCTTTGTGGCCAATTTATGAGCGAGGGAAATACTTCCTTCGCAAACATAAACTAAAGAGCAACAAAATAAAGTAATTATCGCCAAAAATTTGGCAACCACACCAGATTCCCAATTATCGAAATATTATCAATGTTTGAAATTTAACATAAAAAGAACATTACCTTTTAATGTTGTGTAAATGAAAAAAAAATTTACATTTGGTCGTCGTAATATTGTAGTTTTGTTTATTTTTTTCGTACTTGTATTGCTCTTTAGTACTAAGCGATTATATATGCTCATTTCGTTGTTACTAAAGAATTTATTATGTTTTGTTGTCAATCGTCTTTCTGTTGAACACCAATCGCTTCATTGCATGGCATTCATTCTGGGGCATCAAAAGGAAATGTCTCTGCGAATAGATTCGCCATTTATCGCTCTGATGGGTCAACGCTATCAAAATGAACATCTGAGCTTTTGCGTAGCAATTAAGATCGTGTGAGCAACAATAATGAAACTAAATGGTAAATAGAACAATCTTATTTCATTGCTACATTTTTATTTATCGGCTGCGAATTTAAGCGTATATTTTATTAATGCAGAGATGTCAAAATTGAACGCCATTGCTATATGTTGCTAATTCGAAGAAAGTAAACAATGAATGAATGTCGTATCACTGAATCATGAGTTGCTACCAACTTTACCTGAAATGGGAATTTATTTCCCCTAAAAAGCAGTACTAATAAGGCCTTCGGCATCAATTCACTCTGTACTCCACTTCAGTAAACTATATCAATATTTTTTAACCCTTAAAGATAGGATGAACATCACTTTTTACAGCAGAAACAATGTGCTAATAAATGTAAACAAACATTTGGATGGTCCTCGTTCAGCGCTCTCTAGCGGGCAAATCTTTACCATTGATGTTTTGAGTAATGAAGCAGCCTGTATAAAACGCTATCTAGTGAAGCCTTGGTATGGGAGAACGTAGCAAGACATTCAGGGATCCAATTGAAGTATCCTGCGGGGATTGGAAAATAGTAAATAAAATCATAGTATTTTTGAATTCAAGTCAAAAAGTTTTGTGTATCATTTTCTACATAAACGAATAAGAAAATATAGCACAGGTCACACAACATTTAAACATTTTTAAGCAAATTCTCTCATTAAATTGTTTTATCAGACTTGATCTTTCACTCTTAATACTGTCATGTTTCATAATTTGCTCGTTTCCTTTTATTTTCCGTCAGATTTTTGTGCCATAGTTTTGTGTATCTTTTCTTGTTACTTATAATATGATTATTATAGGATCCAAAACTGAGTAATGTAAAACGACAAATTTGGGACATATCAAAAGATGCATTTACATATGTACTAAAAGGAACTCATTGGTACTATATGTTATTTCTTGTTCTAGGTAAGTGGAAAACTTTCTTGTGTTTTTACTTCCTTTTACGTAGTAAAGGAAGTATTGTGATCGCGAAAAAAAATCACTCAAATTTGAGTCTAAATTTTGATTTTGCTCACCCCCAAATGAATGCTCAGTAGTTTTTTCGACCTGTCAGCACGTCCATATGTACTTACCAACATATAAGCAGCCGAAAAATCCTTTTCAACCACCCCCGAGTTAATTACGACGAGTTTTTTCGTGACGTCTGTATGTGCTGATGTGTGTCGCATAACTCAAAAACTATATGCCGTAGAAGCTTCTAGCTTGGTATGTAGGCTTTGAGGATAGTCTAGTTGTGCACCTCCCCTTGTGGTTGCATTCGAATGTTCCCAAGGGGTTGTTTTACTCCTTTTTTGGGGAAAATTAGTGTTCATTTCAATGCAGACTCGAGTGATATGAATTAGCGCGACCACTTGGCGATATGTCGCCAAGGTTTTGGTCGCCAAGTGTTTTACGCCAACTTGGCGACATATCACAAATTTGGCAAAAAAATTATTTTTTGGATTTGGGTTCAACTTGGCGGTATTGGCGATATTTTGCGAAAAATTCACTGAATGATATTAAAATCAGCAATATTTAGAAAATTAACCATTGTAAAATTTTTTTTTGCATTGTTTCGTGGCAGATTAGGGGAGTAAATGTTTGAATTGTTAACTTGCTCCCTCCAAGCACTTTTTTTAACACTTAAGGCAACTACTAAGAAATTTCCACGTAAAAGGAAGTAGTGTGGGGTCCATACCAGATTTTTTGATAATTACATTATTGTTGCATCTGCAAAACTGATTGTGCAAACTTTAAAAAAAAAGAACAGGTTAGTTGACTTATTGAGACTATAGAGTCATTCCATGTCATGTGTCCGAAGGGTCCCCACTCGACCCACTCCGATTTTGCTAAAAATTTTATAGGCTGTATGTATAACATTTACATGAAGCCGTACCATATTATAGCCCCATAAGTCCTATGGTCAAGCAAGGATTGATACCAAGTTTTTGGGAAAAATTTTAAACTTGTTTTTTTTCTGAAAACCACATGCTATTGATTACACACTTGGTATCTGCTATACCTCATACGGATTTTTTATTATTTTATTTTATTTCATTCCATTATAAAAATATTTGATTAAATTGAAAATCTTGATTAGTATTCACCTATAAGTTTTTTAACCCAATGTTTTTTATATTTAGGATTCATGTTCAATAACTCTGCGTCATCACTTACTGGAGCCTTTAAGTATGTATATTTTAGTATAAATAAACATTTTGTCAAACATTTTGTCAAAAATTACGGCTGATTTACCCCCCCCCCCCCCCCAAAACCTTTGAATGCCATTCTGAGTGTTTCATGTGAGAAAATAAGTTAACATGTTTATTATATTTGTAAAAAAAATAACAATAGATCCTCAAAGAATAATTCAACAACAAAGAAAAAAAAAACAAAACACATAGTCATATAAAGCTCTTACCCAGTGTAGAAAATTATTGCAAGAGAAGACGACAGTGCAATTCCACGGTAACTTACGTTACATTTCGACCAACTCTTAGGCATTCAGCACCTCAGTACAGACAAATATTGTTATGCAAACCTTGTATAAAAGCTTTCTATGAAAATGACAGTCAAAAGCAAAATTAAAATGCAAAAATACTCGATGCATTAAAATTTTACAAAATTTAGCAATCAAAAATAAGGCAGTAACTTACGTTACAAAAAAAGGGAATGACATAATATGAAAATTGGTTCTAAGGCGAATTTCTGCTCTATTACAGCTGTTTTCTTGTTTGAAGTATAATTTATCAGTTTCTTATAATGCTTAGGATTTTATTTTCATAAATTTAAAAATTTATTTAAAAAATTGAGGATTAAGGGGCTTTTTGACTGGGTAACTTACGTTACGAAATTTACTTACAAGCATATCTTTATTACAAAAATTAATGAATGAAAATCACAGCTTAGTTAAGATCAAAATATTGGAAATTAACAATTATGAATGACATTTATAGAAATTTAATACCAAATTCAATGACCAATCAAAAATATTACACAACATACGACTTTTAAATGCATACTAGTCGCTGTTATTAACAAGTTCAGGTAGTTCAATTTTTCGAATCAGGTTTTCCTTCTTATAATAAATTTCATCTGTTGTTTCTGGTCATTTATAATAGGTTCCAACAGCAGCCATTACTTTTACTTTAAACTTGTTTTCTTTAATAATCGTCACAAATCAAGGATACAATGTATTTTCGTACTTCATCACACACTATTCACCGGTTTTTATCTTTGTTTTTTTCTTCTTGTTCCTTGAAATACTTAACTAAACAAAATCCCAGTTTGTCCACTTCTAGTTCTTAATGGTGATTGTCAATGTGTGGATCTTCAGAAAATAGTTTTGGTAAATTTTGCTTTTTCTAACATATTTTAATATCATCAAGAGTGACTTTTATTTATAAATCTGCAATATTCACATGACTTTTCTCATGCCCCTTTTACAACGCATCTTTACTGCAGAATTCAGTGGCATTTTAATGCAGAAAAAAATATATTTCACCTGTAAGAGATAATATATATTTTTATATTTGTATTTTTCAAAACATATTTTTAAACTTTAAAGCATAACAGAAGTCATTTTTGAATAATTTATAGTGAAATACCTCCTAAGTATTCTAATGCAGTGATATTGTTTAGAGAGAATTAATATCTCAAAAGCCAAAAAGACACATGTAATTTATAACAGAGGTGTATTGTAATCTTATTAACAAATAGAGACATTTTAAGAAATATGATTAATTTAAATTAAGTAAATAC
>JAXGGA010018010.1:0-22992 GCA_038373865.1 Uloborus plumipes | reverse complement strand
CATTGGTTATAAAGCTTGAATACGTCACCTTGCTTACCTTTAATTGGTCTCTCAATTTGAGAAATTAGCCAAAGAGGAAAATATTTTAATTTTTGCACAATCGAGAAAGATTTCTCATTGGATACAAGAAAGTAGGTGGGTCTTGGTTTTATATATTTCCGCAGCCATTGGCCCTTGACTGCAACGCCTCCAACTGTTCATTTAAATTTAAAAACAAAATGGTAACATAAGGGTTGCAATAAAGAAAGCAAAGACTTCCTCGCCAAATGCAGTTGTGGCTGCATTAAATAGTGTAAGTGAGTGCAATAAATATTACAGACGATAAATTTCAAATGGTTTGCTATAAAGCTCGAAGAATTATTTAATATTTCATAAAATTAATCACTTCGCCAAAATGTCGTTAAACTTGCAAATATGGCACACTGGAGTTTCTTCCTTCTCTACCTATTTTAAGGAATGGACTCGTTTTCTCATTTGATTGACACCGGCCAACTCGTCGCGGTTGAATAATACATATTTATACTACACTACACTGCAAGGTTTCTTGACAAAAACATCGTGACGTCAGCGTGACGATAGCCTATGAAAAACGAGCTAGATAAAACGTCACAGCCTACTTAGCGAATAAGAGGAGGTCGCTTACTGCTTGTGAGCTCTTATTGGCTCCGTCCGTAGTGACGCTCGGTGTCGACAGGGCCGGATTAAAGATTTGGAGGCCCATAAGCATTTGAAATGAGGGGGCCCCTTGCCCCTTCACCATATGGATTTGATAAATGAGATTTTAAATAACTGATATATATTGTGCAAATATATTTTAATCATTTAAAATTGTTTTTATGGAATACATAATCATAATGATTGATTATGTTACAGGTATAAATAGTAGTGTTAATTGTGAACAAGGCTTAATTTGCATAGGTAGTAAAGCTCTTGCACTTGCGAAATTCATGCTATTCATGCGATAAAATAAGTTGTGGGTACTTTTGGGCTCTTGCATCTCTTTTGGTAGAAATTATGCCCTGGTGATTAGAAAGAAATCGGATGGAAGTATGAACGTTTACTTAAGTTCTATTCGCATATTGCATTAAATAATGTTCTTAACGTTTAGCTCAGTGCCATCTAAAGTTTAAAAAAGGATATCTTCAGGATTTCTCGGGGCCCCTTCAAAACCCTGGGGCCCATAGGCAACTGCCTACGTTGCCTATTTAGTAATCCGGCCTTGGGTGTCGACTGAAGTTGTTGTCTAGTATAGATACTTTTTTTTTTCTGGAAATCTTCAAAATACTGCATTATTGCGTTGCAAAGATCATGTTCATGAAATTCGTTAAATAAAACCTGGACTTAACACATTTCGAGTCTTTGTTTTGTAAGTTGTTTTGTGAAAAACTGATACCTCCGTTACCTAGGAATTCCATAATCAAGTTCTAAAATGTTAGCTATTGGAAAGTACAAACGAAATGCTTTAAAAATTTTTGTATTTCTAGAGTCTTTGAAATTAATTGAATAATTTTTTTGAAGCTCCTTGAAATGTGCTTCCATTTTATTTTTTTATCATGTGAATAAACTATAAATTGTCCGAATGAACACGAACAGGGTGGTAACCTCTCATTATCAACGTTCTAAATCTCTACAAAACTTAATTATATATACTGAATGTGTCATTTTTTTTCTGAGCTTTGCATTTCTGCAATGTTTTTGGAGTCGGAGTCGGAGTCAAGGAGTCGTAATCAGAGTCCTCACAGCAGCTTATTCAGAAAAGTACTTTTCATACATTATCCATCAAAACCATTTTCTAACAAAGTTAGTTTGCAAGAAATCCGCCTTTTCGTTCAGGATCTACATTAAACTTAAATTTTCCTATAGGCGCTAATGTTAAGTTTTTTTTGAACGGTTCAAATTTGAAAGAAAAATGGTTCAAATCAAAAAACGAAATATGGGAATGAGGTGCCCTCGCCGAGATCTTTCGAGTTTATTCAATTCGGACAATGCACTCAATTGGGAAAAGGTTGTTTGAACGATTCAATGTTGAACGAAAAATGTTTCAAATTGAAAATTTAAATTTGGTAATGAAGTATCCTTGCCGAGATCATTCGAACAAAAATGTTTGTTTAAATCGGACTGTTCACTCAAATTTTATTAGGGGTGACAGCTTGTTTGAACGGTTCAATGTTGAACGAAAAAAATGTTCAAATCGGAAATTCAAAGGGAAATGAATTATCCTTGATGAAATCGTTTAAACAAAAAAAAAATTGTTCAAATCGGACTGTTCACAAAAAGTTAGTATCGCGGGACTGGTTGTTTAAACGGTTCAAAGTTGATTCAAAAATTGTTCAAACCAAAAAGTCAACTTCAGGAATAAAATGTACTCGTCGAGATTTTTCTAACAAAAACAAAGTTTGTTCAAATTGGACGGTTCATTCTAAAGAAATTGGGGGGAGGGGGCAGGCAGTTTCCCCCATTTCAAAACCCTAGTTTCCAACTTTTAATTTTACAAAACTTATTTATTTTTTTTTTTAAATTCCTTTTTGACTTTTTTTTTTTGAACTTGACGATAATTTCATGATGCATTCTGCCACTTTTAATGCTTTTTTCGTCTTTTTTCTCATTTTAACGGGAAAGTAGGCTAAAAACAAACGTAATTTTTAAGCGCGACAAAGTCTAAATTTCACCCATCTTCAATTTTCATCTTTCTTTTTCTTCTTGTGGAACAAGAAGTTTTGTCCAGAACTAAATACAGATCAATGTTCTTGTGACTAGCTAAGACTGCAAATTGTGTCAAACATCACGTTCTCACATTTAAAGGAGATTTTTAAAAACAATATATGCCTGTGGGTCATTCCATTTTAAATCAACAAATTTTCAAAAAAGTTGTTGCATCACCATTTTTGATTTTAATGAAAATTTGCATGTGTATTCCTTTTACTTCCCAGAGATCAAAATAGTGTTCATTTTATTTTTAAAAAAATTACCCTTTGATATATAGGCCATTTTTGTTGTTGGCAACAGCGAAAATCGGGCGTTTTGATGCTTTGTCTTATGAACTATAACTTTTTTTTCTATCTAAGATTTGGAGCTCAAATATAGCTCATTGGAAAGCTAAGAAAAAAATCTTTTTATATATGCTATCAATAAATTTCAGATTAAAAAAAAATATAAATTTTTTCAAGGTCAAAGTTCACGACGAAAATGACATTTTTTACTGCTTTCGAACATTAAAAAACCCATGAAGGGTTCAAAGTAACAAGCCGATTTTTTCATCATATATTCATAGTCATGGTTACTTACTGTCTGAAAAAATTGGCTTGTTACTTCACCCCCTTTATGAGGTATGCCCCCCCCCCCCCAAGTTGTAAATTTTTTAAAAAATCCAATTTTCAACGCTAAAAAAATGCATGTGGGGGGCAAGATAAAAAAATTTTTATATGTGGTATTTTATGTACTTTTTACCAGCTTTCTAATGAAACAAAAGTTACTTTGTTATTCAAAGGCGTTTGGCAGACATAAGGGACTGAACTTTCAAAAAATTGCACAAAAACAACACGATTATTTTCATTTTTTTAAATCGTTTTTTTTTATTCAAATGTAACTATAAACTTATTCTTTGCCTTAAATGCTAAAAAAAGACTAAGATGAGCAATGAAGAAACATATTTAAAGTTTAATAAGATAATTTAATATTTTTTAAGCACCTGGGAATATAGAATACCACTAAACTTGTTTGATTTTATAACATATGATTGCTACCTAGAACAGGACTGAGCATTTCTCAACTTGTCCAGGTTTGTTCATACCATGTGGTCATCCTTGTTCTGGCTTGCTCTCACATGTGTATCTTAGTTGTCTTTCTAATTCTGAACGAAGTAGGTTGTTGAACTAGTGTTTCTGCTGTAAAATCTCGTGAAACTGATGTGATTTCTTTTCATTTCAAGTTCATTCATATTCACAGAATGTTTTGTTAAAGGTAAAAGAAGAAATTCTTTAGAATCCTTAAATATAAATTTAAATTTGTCTTTCTACATGTAAACTGTAAATAAGTAATGGATAACCCTAAATGCTCCATAGGAGTTTTTGAGAATGATGATTGTAATATTTTAAGTTACAGTAGGCAGTCTACTGTAAATAGTATTTCTGAGTACAGTGATGATGATAAGACTTTACTGCACCTGAGTACTGGGTGTAAAACTATTGAAACTGTTTGAAGCTACCATGCAAAAAAATTTCTTGCCAAGTTTTGCCACCTTTATGGAACTTCTAGCTAGTAGGTACAAACAGTTTCAATAGTTTTACACCTAGTTCTCAGGTGCAGCAAAGTTTTCTCATCATCACTGTACTCAGAAATACTATTTACAGTAGACTGCCTACTGTAACTTAAAATATTACAATCATCATTCCCAAAAACCCCTATGGAGCATTTAGGGTTATCCATAACTTATTCACAGTTTACATGTAGAAAGACAAATTTAAATTTATATTTAAGGATTCTAAAGAATTTCTTCTTTTACCTTTAACAAAGCATTCTGTGAAAATGAATGAACTTGAAATGAAAAGAAATCACATCAGCTTCACAAGATTTTACAGCAGAAACACTAGCTCAACAACCTACTTCTTTCAGAATTTGAAAGACAACTAAGATACACATGTGAGAGCAAGCCAGAACAAGGATGACCACATGGTATGAACAAACCTGGACAAGTAGAGAAATGCTCAGTCCTGTTGTGGGTAGCAATCAGATGTTTAAAAATCAGACAAGTTTAGTGGTATTCTATATTCCCAGGTGTTAAAAATATTCAATTATCTTATTAAACTTTAAATATGTTTCTTCATTGCTCTTCTTAATTTTTTTTAGCATTTAAGGCAAAGAATAAGGTATATAATTACATTTAAATAAAAAAAAATTAAAAAAATGAAAATAATCGTGTTGTTTTTGTGCAATTTTTTGAAAGTTCAGTCCCTTATGTCTGCCAAACGCCTTTGAATAACAAAGTAACTTTTGTTTCATTAGAAAGCTGGTAAAAAGTACATAAAATACCACATATAAAAAATTTTTTATCTTGCCCCCCACATGCATTTTTTTAGCGTTGAAAATTGGATTTTTTAAAAACTTTACAGCTTTGGGAGGGGGGGGGTCATTTCTCATAAAGGGGTGGAGTAACAAGCCAATTTTTTTTATACAGTAAGTAACCATGACTATGAATATATGATGAAAAAAAATTGGCTTGTTACTTTGAACCCTTCATGGGTTTTTTAATGTTCAAAAGTAGTAAAAAACATCATTTTCGTCGTGAACTTTGACCTCGAAAAAATAAATATTTTTTTAAAATCTGAAATTTATTGATAGCATACACAAAAAGATCTTTTTCTTAGCTTTCCAATGAGCTATGTTTAAGCTCAAAATCTTTGATAGAAAAAAAGTTATAGTTCATAAGACAAAGCATCAAAACGCCCGATTTTCGCTGTTGCCAGCAACAAAAATGGCCTATATATCAAAGGGTAAATTTTTTAAAAATAAAATGAACACCATTTTGAGCTCTGGGAAGTAAAAGGAATACACATGCAAATTTTCATCAAAATCAAAATGGTGATGCGCACCCCATTTGTTGATTTAAAATGGAATGACCCCTGTGTTATCTGATGAAATAGATACCTAAAAAAACAAATAAACAAGCAAATAAAGTAGTAGCACCTTTTTAACAACTTGTTTTAAACATTGCAGCAATTTTTTACCATAAAAAAAACCTTCAATAGTTTCCAAAAATAAATAAATGCACAATAAAATAAATTAAAGCAGAAAGCACATTAAAACAGTTAAATTTTATAAGAATAAAAATAAATAAATAAATTCGCTCTTAGTTCTTTGGTTTGGATAAAAGTATAGCGCCGCGGATTTTATTCCATTAAAAAAAATAAATAAATGTATTTATACTTTAGAAAATAAATAAATGAGTAATAAAATGTCCTTTTAAATAAACAATTTTCATCAGGGGAAAAAATCGTCTACGGAGCTTTCTTCATTTGTTTTTCGACAGACTAACAGACACACATCTACCTCATCTCAAATACCTAATTTCCATTTTTAAATTTGTCAATATTTATTTGATTATTTTATTTATTTGTGACATTTTTTGGACTTTGCGATATTTTTGCAATTTTTCAAGCCACCTTCCGTGCCTTTTTTGTGTTTCGTTTACTTTTTCCGAAAGTAGACTAAAAACTGTTTAGAACTGAACGCTCCTGCTTTAAGCAGTATTCCAACATCAATTTATATTTCGTTTTTTCTCGAATTTAAGTACGACAACCATATTCTCAAAATAAGTTCTGAAACTTAAAACTTTTTAAGCTCAGTTCTTCTCTTGTTCGAAAAACAGCACTAATTTTAGTTTCGATTGGGTTTTTTAAGTAAAAGGGTGGGGAAAGTTTTCCTAACTACACTCTAATGTCGGGTTGTTTTCTCTGTATTGAAACTACACTAGAAGAAAAAACTCTTTTACAGAATAGTTTTATTTTTCACTAGCCACGAGCTACTAGATGCGCAGTTTGTTTTTCATTCCATTCACCTTTTTACTGGACAGGGGTGCCCACAGAGGGAGGGGACTTTTTTTAAGCTAATTTATTTATTTATTTAAATCATTTATTAATTTATTTTTTTAATTTAAATTATTTACGGATTTTTTTTAATAAAAATTATTCATTAATTTATTTTTTTGTGTGCGTGTGTGTGTGCTTGGAGTATCTGGAAGGGAAAAAAAGCGATTCTATTCTGCGCATAATTCGAACTTATAGGATAGGATATGTTTTCTAATTGCACTCTAATATCGATGCACAAAGTAGCTAGGATAGGTTCTTTTCTCTGCATTGTAACTAAGCTAAAAGAAAAATTCTTTTACAGAATAATTTTATTTTTCATTCACCTCTGCGTTCGCGCACAATGTAGCGAGGACAATTTGTTCTCTCTCTATTAAAATTATGCTGGGAAATCTTTTTTTTTTTTTTTGGAGAATCTCTTTGATTTCATTGAGAATTTCTATGCAGAGGGTTGACGACCAAAAAATCAAATGATTGCGATTGGAAATAGCATTGCCGGAGAAATCTTTCTTGTATAGAGATAACAAGATTGTAGATAACAATATTGTCGAGAGATAACAAGAAGTTCCGTCAAGAACAAAACGAGCCTACTTTTTCATTCACCGAAATCAGCATTCTAGGGTCTGATCAATATTCTCTTGATAGGGAAGTTTTCGGATTTTTTATTTTATTCTTACACTAGCAGTACCCGTACGGCGATGCCCGTGCAACAAATGTAAAGGAAATTAACTAAATAAAGTTTAATTCACTCTAACCCTCTAAAGTAAAATTATTATATTTGATTCAAATGTGCTCCCCAACCTTTTGAATTCTACTAAAAGTCATATTAAAGTTTAAATCAATTCGCCAAATAAACGTTTCAATGGAACTTTTGAGATAACTGTAGTGGCAAGATTTTCAAGAACTCTCAACGAACACAGCAATTTTGCCCTTGAAGTTTAACATAATCCACCGATTTAACCGTAATTTCAATGTAAAATTGGTCGCCAAATTTAAATTTATTAACATAGGGAACCGATTGTGTCAGGTAGCTCAGCCTCAACCATTCTTCCATGATTTTAATGTGAACATTAAAAGGCAAGAAATATAATGTCTTTCGCACCATCTCTTTGAAGTGAATACAATCTATAACAGTAACCCTCAAATAAGCAAGATTTCCCTGGCTGGGAGGTTTGGTAAATTTCCAGATTGTTGCCAAACTTTACGACGCCAAATACGAAGAGTAACTTCATAGCGGTGTTACCGAAAATGTCAGAATGGAACTATTAACAAGAAGTTCTGTCAAAAACTAAACGAGCCTACTTTCCCGTACATCGACATCAGCATTCTCGCATCTGATCACTATTCTCTTGATTATCTGAGACTAAAAATTATGTCAAACATACCTTTTTAGCACTTACAGCTGATTTCGAAAAGCAAAATATACCCCTCTCATCAGATGAAAAAGACACGTAAAAAGTAATTAACGAATAAGTAAAGTTTTGTCGCACCTTTTAAAGAGAAACTGTTGCAGTTTACTCCGTAGAAAAAATCCTCCATCGTTTTCAAAATAATAATAATAATAATAATAATAATAATAATAAAAAAATAAATAAATAAATAAATAAAATTACAAAGAGCATCAAAACACATTTTATCAAAGAAAGAAAAAAAAAAGGAAAAAAAAAACTCGTCCGTTAATAAAATGTCCCGAATTTCACTTTTAATCCGTTGCCAGTTGTTAAATATAAATAAAGATTAAAATGTTCTCGTGAATGAAAAAATTTTGTTACAAGAAAAATCGTCTGCCAAAATAATAATAATAATAATAATAATAATTATTATAAATAAAATAAAACAAATGAATAAATAAACAAAAAATCGTCTGCACAGTCAGTCGTTTTTTTTTTCTGAGCAAAGCATTTCCCTCATGTTTGCGGAGTCGGAGTCGGAATCAGAGTCCTCACAGAAGATTACTCAGAAAAGTACTTTACAAACATTATTTATCAAAACCATTTTCTTACAAAGTTAGTTTGAAGGAAATCCGACTTCAAGTTCAGAATCAACATTCAATTTAAATTCCCCGTAGATGCTAATGCTAATTTTTTTTCTGAACGGTTCAATGTTGAACGAAAAATGGTTCAAATCAAAAAGCGAAATATCGGAATGTAGGGGAAAACCTCTCCGAGATTTTTCAAACAAAAAAAGTTTATTCCATTCGGACGGTTCACTCAAAAGTTATTAGGTGGGGAGAGGTTGCTTGAACGGTTCAATGTTGAACGAAAAAATGCTCAAATGGAAAATTTAAATACGGTAATGAAGTATCCTTGCGGAGATCCTTCGAACAAAAAAAAAAAAAGTTTATTTAAATCGGACTGTTCACTCAAAAGATATTAGGGGTGACAGCTTGATTGAGCGGTTCAATGTTGAACGAAAAATTGTTCAAATCAGAAATGTAAATATGGTAATGAAGTATCCTTGATAAGATCTTTCTAACAAAAAAAAGTTTGTTCAAATCGGATTGTTCACTCAAAAGTTCGCATCGCGAGACAGGTTGTTTGAGCGGTTCAAAGTTGAACCAAAAATTGTTCAAATCGAAAAATCAAATATGGGAATGAGCTGAACTCGCCGAGATCTTTCGAACAAAAAAAGTTTATTCTATTCGGACGGTTCACTCAAAGGGTTATTAGGTGGGGAAAGGTTGCTTGAATGGTTCAATGTTGAACCAAAAATGTTCAAATTGAAAATTTAAATACGGTAATAAGGTATCCTTCCCGAGATGCTTCGAACAAAAAAAAGTTTGTTTAAATCGGACTGTTCATTCAAAAGTTATTAAGGGTGACAGCTTGTTTGAACGGTTCAATGTTGAACAAAAAATTGTTCAAATCGGAAATGTAGATACGGTAATGAAGTATCCTTGAAAAGATCTTTAGAACAAAAAACAAATTTGTTCAAATCGGACTGTTCATTCAAAAGTTAGCATCGCGGGACAGGTTGTTTGAACGGCTCAAAGTTGAACCAAAAATTGTTCAAATCGAAAAATCAATTATGGGAATGAGCTGTACTCGCCGAGATCTTTCCAACAAAAAAAAGTTTGTCCAAATCGGAATGTTCATTCAAAAGTTATTAGGGGGGGGGGGCAGACAGACCGACCGACCGACACACAAATTCCCCATCTCAATACCCTACTTTCAAATTTTTAATTTTTCGATATTCATTTTACCTTTTTATTTTTTTAACTTGGCGATATTTTTTGGACTTGGCGATATTTTTTAGATGCATTTAGCTACTTTTAATACTTTTTTCGTTTTTCTTTTATTTTTAACGGGAAAGTAGGCTAAAAAATGGAAATAATAATTAAATAAATACAGAAAAATAAAAAATTGAAAAGTAGGATTTTTAAATAGGTAAAATGTGTCTGTAGGGCCTCCAAACCTGTAAATTCACCACTGACTAAACAGCAAATGAAAAGATGGAAAATTACAATTGCGTCTTATCAGTGGTATCGTTTTGATAAAACACGATGTTCTTTCACGTAAAAAATTGGCGGGCAATCATCATCAATGGCAGGTATCTACAAGTCCGCTTTTGAGTGTAAAATGGTATGTAGTTTGAAAATTTGTTCTTTTTCACATTTTAGATGTTAGTTCTAATTATATTTTAAAAATATGATAAATTTTTTAGTCTGTGAAGTAAAGGTAAAAACCAGGAAGTTTGCATATTGTTGTCTTGAACTGTACATATGTATTTAATCAATTGAATTGTCCAACTCAAAAAACCAGTAAAACGACCAAAATGTGAATTTTAAGAAAACATTGTCACCACATTAAATTATTCATTGAAGATTATACACTTTTTACTGAAAGAAATATTCTAAATGTCTATATATTTCAGTTTATAATACTGCAATTCTTATAAGATGTTTTTGAAATGAGAGTAAAAATGCTTTCCTGAAATTTTAGAGCTTGTCCATTGCCTTGTTTTTAAAATGAACAGTTCAATTTCTGTAAGTGACCTTTGCAACACGCTTTTTTTATTTACTTCATTTGTATCTATCTATTCAGAGTTTCCAAAGTGAGGTCCGCGAGCTCATGCCAGGGGTTCCGCGGTGCTATAATGCTGAAACGTAAAAATATAGCTGAATGAAAGGCGAGTAACAATATTTTAATTCAAAACCAAAGCACATTTATAGAGGGAAAAAAATGTCTTCTTTTCGTATATGCAGGGCGCAGCACCCCCTCTCCCAATCCTCGATTTTATCAGATATTTGAAATCTAATTGAGTTTTGAATAGATATTTTCATCAAAAGCTAAAAATGATAATGTGAAATAATAAAAACTATATGAATAAGCAAATTTAAAGAAAAAAAACCGGGAAATCATATTTGAAGAAAACAAGAAGTTCTGTCAAGAGCTAAACGAGCCTACTTTCCCGTACATCGACATTGGCATTCTAGCATCTAATCAATATTCTCTTGAATATCTGAAACTGAAAATTAAGTCAAACATACCTTTATAGCACTTAAAGCTGATTTCTAAAAGCAAAATATACCCCTCTCATCAGATGAAATGGACACGTAAACAGTAAATAAACGAGTCAATAAAGTTTTGTCGCACCTTTTAAAGAATGTAACTGTTATAGTTCTTCCGTAGAAAAATTTCACACTCGTTTTCAAAAGAAAAAAATAATAATGAATAAAATAAAAGCACAAAGAACTTCAAAACACATTTTATCAAAGAAAGAAAAATAAACTCGCTCGTTAATAAAATGTCTCGAATTTTATTTTTAATCCGTTGCCAGTTGTTAAATATAAATAAAGAATAAAATGTTCTCGTGCATGAAAAATTTTTGTTACAAAAAAAAAATCGTCTGCCAAGAAAAAAAAATAATAATAAATAAAATAAACAATTGAATAAATAAACAAAAAATCGTCTGCCCAGTCAGTCATTTTTTTTCTGAGCCTGCATTTCAGCCATGTTTGCGGAGTCGGAGTCGGAATCAGAGTCCTCACAGAAGATTTTTCAGAAAAGTACTTAACATACATTTTTTATCAAAACCGTTTTCTTACAAAGTTAGTTTGAAGGAAATCCGCCTTTAAGTTCAGAATCCAGAGCCGAATTTAGCTCCATGCCGCCCCAAGGCAGATTAAAAATCTGCCGCCCCCCCCCCCCCCTCATCTAAAAAATAAGTAAAATTCCTCGACTCGAAAAATGTAACTAAAGTCTAAAAAGTTTCGTTTTCTGAAAATTAAAATTGTCCATCTCCTGAAGAAATGATGACGTTTTACATTATTTAATTTTGCACGTTTTTACTGTGCCTATAGGCTTTTTACTGTTTTAGCGTAAGAACGATTCCCATTGCTCCAATTTAAATAATATTTACAGCATGTGTCTATACACATTTACATATATCAATTAATAAATTATTATTATTATTTTCTCTTAGCAATTTACAGTTTTATAAATTTTGTTCTCTTTCATTGTCTGAAGTCGTAAAACGATTCCTTATAATGACAACACAGATGAATTATTATAAAATGCTATAAGCATGATTTAGATCTAAAAGTCACAGTATAATGATATAAAATGGGGAATGGAAATAAGCAGTAAACGAGACTTGTTTCGAGTGTTAAGCATGGTTTACTAAGACAGTATATTTACTTTCAGAATAAACTGCCTTCTTTGAGTTGTTGCAATATTCGATATCTTTCGCCCAAAAAGACAGTTTGAATAAAAACGATTACGTTTTGAACAACTTATATTTATTCTTTTGCGTTATTTTGATCAAAATCGTGTTTCGCTATCGAATATTTAACTTAGTTATTTAACACGGGAAAAAAAACTAAGCTTAGTGACTAAAATCCTAACATGCCCATCTCAGTTCAAGTGACCAAGCGCTCTGGGTTGCGGGAAAAATACACACATCTTCCGGTTTGAAGATTGGCCAAATGCGAAACAGCGGGGTTTAGTTCCCACGCACGCTCGTTATTCATATAGCTGAATCTTCGCTGATCACTGAACTTCACTGTTTTGTGCGTTGACCATTTTATCATCGCTGTTATCTTTATTTATAATAGCATTTTTACCCTGTTAATTTGTTTTATTTATGAATCTACGATTTGAATTCCTCTTTGTCGTACATTCACTGACATGAGTTTCTTTCAAACTCCTCACTTTTTGACGGCATTTTACTTTTAAATTGTTATTGAATTACATTTCAAAATGTCCAAAGTTTCCACTTTTGAAATCTGCCCATTCTAGAACTATGCATCTTGTTTCAAAACTCTTTATTCTTTGATTTTTAATTTAGCACGTTTACTTTGTTAAGAGCCAATCAGACTTTTCGCTCGTTTCTCAGCTTTGTTTGCATCCAAAACTCAATATTAACAGAAAACAATCTATATACATAAAAGACTACTTCTGAAACCGTATGTCCGGGGTAATCTTCCAAACTACTGGACCGATTTTAACCATTTTTGCACCGTTAGATAGCTACAGTAACAGAGAGCAGGATAAGCTATAATTTATTTCTAAAAAGCTTAGTTTAAAAAAGTTATTATGGAAAATAGTAAATTTCATATAGTTTCCCCATTAAATGATTGAATTTTTAGTTCATTGTTGAAAACATTTGTTGCCTGGTAACAACAATATTAATGGTGATCATAATGAAAATGTGAACCAAGGCTTCTCTGGAGTAAGTATGAAATTTATTGCTTTCTTAGGATTTTTAGATTCATCTGTGCCAATAATCGCTAACGAGACTAAATAAAAAGATAATTGATTTTGGCAACACATAGTAAATGGAAAGTATTTATAGTCAGAAAAATTTCTTAATCACATCAGATGTTTCTACCAATTTGGCTTTAACATATTGGCAGAAAAGCATATTTTTTCCTTTTCTGAAAGCTGCATGGTTACAAGTTTAATACAGACTGGATTCATGTGCTCTAAGGTTAGGCTGAAAGGGAAAATCTAAATTTTCCATTTGAAAAATTGGTACACATTTTGACTATTAATTTTTTTTTTTACTATTTTTCTTGATGCCAAGAAAACGCTCAGCACTAGATTCTACTTAGGCTACTATTCTTCGGGACTTTTAACTCTAGGGACATAACTAGGGAAGACTAACTTCTATAGGAGCTCTAGATTCTACTACATCAGCTGGGAAACGCTTGGGGCTGGCTATAATGAGACACAGGAATCAAGGGATCAACGACTACAACAAAATCGCCAAGGTGTCTCTCAGTTTCAACTACGTAACAACGAGACACAAGAAGCCAGAAATTATCGGCGCAAGGATAGAAACTGTAACAATGGGACTTATTTATTGTGCACTATTTGGAAATGGTTAACTCCAGAGCGATTGATACTGTAAATATACATTTATTTTAATATGGCAAGCTTATATCATTTCCTATTTAGCTATAAACATTATTTGTAAATTGCATTTGTATTTAGGGTGTGTTGTACAGTTTGTTTTAGTCTATCCAGACAGAAAAAAAAAAGCCATTGTTTACAGAAGTAGCCATTTGTGTATATAGATGTGCGCTTTAATGTTGAAAAATTTATGAATGCATTTCACTAAAACATCCTACAAGGCAGAAACCCGGGCAGCGCCGGGTACCCGGCTAGTTTTCAAATAAAATAATAAAGTGTAAAAGAAAAAATACGCGTCAAGCACTCAAGAAACCACCAACAAAAATCGTTGACAAACTCCAATCTTGTTGCGACTTCTCTCCAAACACAATTACACCTAATATTCTACAATCGAGGTTCGCTTTTCATCTTCATAATATCGCATATCCAGAATGAAAGGGGCACTTCTCAAAATAGCTGTTTTGAGAAAAATTGATTTGAAAATTTAAACTTTTTAAAATCCTTGCCCTGGCTCCAATAACTATAACAATTAGCCAAACTTTCATTGCTTGGTTGATTAAAGGTTCTGCTAGGTGACTATGGTGCGCGTTTCCCGGCCAATTTTAAATAAGTCGGTAATTAATGAGAAGTGCCCCTTTCATTCTCCATTTTCGTGGAGAATGAAAGGGGAATATCTCAAAATAGCTATACTCTTACGGGCACTCTTTAAACTACTTTTAAATTTTTTTGAAGTTTTTGTCGTGACTTTAACCTAAATTTATATAAATGATGCATGGTTTGTGCAATTTATATCGGGCCTTTTTTAAACAAGTGGGGGTAACCGCCTCCTTCCAAGGAAGGGGGCTCTTCATACATATCCCAAAATTACGACGGATTTTAACCAAATTTGGCACGCAGGTCCTTTAATGCTTAGAATTTCACGCAAGGGTTCTTTCACAGTGCTTACGAGAGGGGGGCTGGGAGTTGCAAGAAAATCTTTTCAGTGGAATACTTACATTATTACTTATAATGGCTGAAATTTTACGAAATCCGAAATGGCCTAACTTAAACTTGTGTACAATTTATACTTAATAACAAACAATTAAAACGAGTGCCATAAAAAAATCTGGTATGGACCCCACACTACTTCCTTTTACGTGTAAATTTCTTAGTAGTTGCCTTAAGTGTTAAAAAAGTGCTTGGAATGAGCAAGGTAACATTCAAATATTTACTCCCCTAATCTGCCACGAAACAATGCAAAAAATATTTTACAATGGTTAATTTTCTAAATATTACTGATTTTAATATCATTCAGTGAATTTTTCGCAAAATATCGCCAATAGCGTCAAGTTGAACACAAATTCAAAAAATAATTTTTTCGCCAAATTTGTCGCCAACTTGACGATATGTCGCTAAGTTGGCTTCAAACACTTGGCGACCAAAAGCTTGGCGACATATCTCCAAGTGGTCGCGCCAATTCATATCACTTGAATCTGCATTGAAATTAACACTGATTTACCCTAAAAAAGGGGTGAAACACCCCCTTGGTAGCATTTAAATGCAACCACAAGGGGAGGTGCACAACTTGACCATCCTCAGAGCCTACATACCAAGCTAGAAGCTTCTACGGCATATAGTTTTTAAGTTATGCGACCCACAAACATACGCACATACATCCGTACATACAGACGTCACGAGAAAACTCGTCGTAATTAACTCGGGGGTGGTTGATAAGGATTTTTCGCTGCTGAACATTCATTCGGGGGTGAGAAAAATCAAAATTTAGACTCAAATTTGAGTGATTTTTTTTTCGCGATCACAATACTTCCTTTACTACGTAAAAGGAAGTAAAAAATCAAAATTACGGTTTTCTTAATTGGTTTTAAAAAAATACTAACCATAATTTGCACCATTTCCGCTCGGCGAACTCCGATTATCAAAGATGTGCCCCTTTCAAACTCAATTCTCCCTTCACAATCGGTAGAATTGACAGAATGATAAGGGCAAGAGTTGCTTTTTAGCTGCGATTGTTAACACTAGAAAAAAATGGGGCAGTTTCTCATGTAAGGTGTACAAAGGTATGCTTTTTAAATACAGGGTGTCCACTCCTATCGTGGACCAATAGCTAATTTCTAAACCGTTAGAGATAAGCTTATAGTTCATTTGGGAAAAAATCTCCAAATTACGAAAGGAATTTTGGGTCTATTCAATGTTTTTCAAAAAATTAAATTTTGAAAGAGTTACGAAATTTACATTTTTATACAGCCCCCCAGTCCTATCAATCATATTTAGTAAAACATTCTTGACACTGTAACGTTTAAAACTAAAAAAAAATCACTGTTCTACCACAAAAATTGACCGAGTTATGACGTTTTGAAAAATCAAGATTTTGCATTATTTCCTGACGTCATCGAGAGATTGCTGAAGGGACCGTATGCAAAATCCTTCAAAATCTTGATTTTTCAAAACGTCATAACTCGGTCAATTTTTGTCGTAGAAGAGTGATTTTTTTTTAGTTTTAAGGGGTTACAGTACCTTTCTAACAAATTTCTTTAATTTAAGTGAAAAAGTTAATTCTTTGAAATATTTGTTTCTGCACTTGTTTAAAAATCAATAATTTATTTTCAAACATCAAAAATTTTGAAAACTTTTTTTGAAAATTTGAAAAATGTAAGAAAATTTCAGTTTTTTTAAAACCCTAAGGCTTTTTTGTTTCTGCACTAATTTCAAAATTTCTTTTTGCGAAATGATCACAAGGAAAACCTCAACAAATCTGTGCATTCATTTTCTTATATTTTGATTAGAAAATATTTTGTGACCATTTATGTAAAAAAATCTTAGAAAATTTTGTTCTTCGAGGTTTAACAAACCATAAAAATTTTTGTAATTTATAAAACGCTTATTCCATGCACAGTTTTGTTAAATATATTATCCTGAGTGCAAAAAATATTGCTTTAAAGTGATATCTTTAATAGAAAAAATTCCTTAGCATTTCTAGTAACATAGAAACACTAAAAACTGATCACCGAGAAAAAGCACTTTAAAGTTTGGCTTTTCCATTAGAACACATAGCATGTATGCCCTAAAGTCACTCATAACTTTTTAAATAATTTAGCTAGAACAATGCTGTTTTTTTCTGAGTGTTTTAAATAACTTTTACTTTTGAAATAAGCAATAAAATTTTTTTTGGTCTTTTGGTCATTTTTGAGGTACTGTAACCCCTTAAACATTACAGTGTCAAGAATGTTTTACTAAGTATGATTGATAGGACTGGTGGGCTGTATAAAAATTTAAATTTCGTAACTCTTTCAAAATTTGATTTTTTGAAAAACATTGAATAGACCCAAAATTCCTTTCGTAATTTGGAGATTTTTTCCTAAATGAACTATATGCTTATCTCTAACGGTTTAGAAATTAGCTATTGGTCCACGATAGGAGTGGACACCCTGTATATTTCCAAAAAATGTAATTTTTGAGATGTGCCCCTTTCATTCTGGATGTGCGATATGTGCAAAAGTAAACATTTCTAAATAACAAGGAAAAGATTTCGCTGTCGAAAATGAAAGAACGCTAATTTTTTTTCTCTCAACAATAAAAGAACATGGTTAAAGCAAAAGTTGCCGCCCCTGAAAATTTGCCGCCCTAGGCAGCTGCCTAGTCTGCCTATTGGGAAATTTGGCCCTGTCAGAATCAACATTCAATTTAAATTTCCCAGTAGGCGCTCTTGTTAAAAAAATTTCTGAACGGTTCATCATTGAGCGAAAAATGGTTCAAATTGAAAAGTGAAATATGGGAATGAGTCTCTCCGAGATCTTTCGAACAAAAATAGTTTATTCAATTCAGACGGTTCACTTAAAAGTTATTAGGTGGAGAAAGGTTGCTTGAACGGTTCAATGTTGAACGAAAAGATGTTCACATTGAAAATTTAAATACGGTAATGAAGTATCCTTGCCGAGATCTTTCGAACAAAAAAAGTTTGTTTAAATTGGACTGTTCACTCAAAAGTTATTAGAGGTGAGAGCTTGTTTGAACGGTTCAATGTTGAACGAAAAATCGTTCAAATCGAAAATGTAGATACGGGAATGAAGTATTCTTGATAAGATCTTTCGAACAAAAAAAAAGTTTATTCAATTCGGACTGTTCATTCAAAAGTTAGTATCGCGGGACCGGTTGTTTGAACGGCCCAAAATTGAACCAAAAATTGTTCAAATCAAAAAATGAATCACAGAAGATTACTTAGAAAAGTACTTTACAAACATTATTTATCAAAACCATTTTCTTACTAAGTTAATTTGAAGGAAATCCGACTTTAAGTTCAGGATCAACATTCAACTTAAATTCCCGTAGACGCTAATGTAATTTTTTTTTTCTGAACGGTTCACTATTGAACGAAAAATGGTTTGAACCAAAAAGCAAAATATGGGAATGTATGGGAAAGTCTCTCCGAGATCTTTCAAACAAAAAAAAGTTTATTCCATTCGGACGGTTCACTCAAAAGTTATTAGGTGGGGAAAGGTTGCTTAAAAGGTTCAATGTTGAACGAAAAATTGTTCAAATCGGAAATGTAGATACGGGAATGAAGTATTCTTGATGAGATATTTCGAACGAAAAAAAGTTTGTTCAAATCGGATTGTTCACTCAAAAGTTAGCATCGCGGGATAGATTGTTTGAACGGTTCAAAGTTGAACCAAAAATTGTTCAAATCGAAAAATCAAATATGGGAATGAGCTGTACTCGCCGAGATCTTTCCAACAAAAAAAAGTTTGTCCAAATCGGAATGTTCATTCAAAAGTTACTAGGGGGGGGGGGGGGACAGACAGACCGACAGACCGACCGACACACAAATTTCCCATCTCAATACCCTACTTTCAAATTTTTAATTTTTCGATATTCATTTTACCTCTTTATTTTTTTAACTTGGCGATATTTTTTGGACTTGGCGATATTTTTTTTAACTTGGCGATATTTTTTGGACTTGGCAATATTTTTTAGATGCATTAAGCTACTTTTAATACTTTTTTCGTCTTTCTTTTATTTTAAACGGGAAAGTAGGCTAAAAAAAGTTTTGAACCAATGTTTTTTTTTTCTTTTCTTTTTTTTTTTTTTTTTTTTTTCGCCACGGGAAGGGTCTGTGGTGATCTGAAATTTGGGAACCTAGAATCTATATAATAGAATCGTGCAACTCAATTTTCACCCACTTCCTGTGATCGGATTCTTTTGAAATTCGGAATGTGGCCTCAGACTCGATGGCAAACGCAATATTCCGGAGTTTCCCAAAGTGTGGTCCGCGGACCCAGTGGCATACGCAGACAAATCATTTCAGGGGGCGCTGAGTCAAGATTCTTTGAGAGTGGGGGGGGGGGGGGGCAACTCAAGAAATGTAGCTAAGAAGGGTAAATGTCTCGAATTGCTGCTTTAATGCCTTTATAAGTCGACAAAAATACATCATTAAAAGAAACTTTTATGTCATAAAAATAATTGTGAAGAAAGCGTTCTGATGGACATATAAGATGGAGATATAATGCTAAATTTAAATTTAAAAAATATTCTTCAATGAAAAAGTTGTTGAAACACTTGCTTGCAATATTTTGGCAAATTTACTCTCTAATAATATTAATTTTGCAGATTATTTTACTTTTGTTCCCAAAACTAGGTTTCAATTCAATTTGCTGAAATTTATTTAACAGAATTAGATGACTGAAAAACGTTAATCGGCATTTCTAAAACATAGATCTATCTATATCTATAAAAATGAGTGTATGTATACTTGTTCTCTATACAAATCCACAGTTTGCGTCAGATTTTCATCAAACTTGACACAGAGGTTCCTTGATGCCCTAGAATTCTCATAGGCGGGGTCTTGAACTTTTAAAAAATCTAAAAAGCTCAAATTTAAAGTTTTTGTCAAAAATGACCCTTTTATAGAAATCTAGCCTATTTATATTGTAATCGAGATAGGCCTTTTAGCATTCAAATTGATGAAATTTAAGATTTTTAAACATGAGTATTTTCCAACCATGATTACGATTAAAGTAATGAATTTTCAATTTAAGGCTCACCTATTTCCTTTTAGCATTGAAATAAGTAAAAAACAATCATAATTCATGTGGACTAGAGCCGCTATATAGAGCCTTATATAGCGGCTCTATATAGGGGCCTTAATGTGGACTTTATAAAAAGAACCACGGATTTGAATTTCAAATTTGCAATGCGACGACAGTTGTGTCTGTAATGGAGATAAACCTTCAGAACGAAAAATAGATTTATTTCTGAGTTATAATAATTTTTACTTTGTAGGTGGGAACAATTAATAGAGAAAAGTTAATATTTTAAAATTGGCGGGTGAAATTGATGCAATTTTTTCACTTCCATGTGCATATATTTCATGCCAGTGGACGCGGCAAAGCACAGACCACATTTATCTTTAATTTTCACCTTTTGATAAGACTATTTTTCTGTAAACGTTTAACTTTCTGTAATATTTTAGTTTTTTTCAAAGTTTGTACCTAAGAGACAGATTGATGCAAATTATTTTATACCCATATGAATAGAACTCTTTCAAACTTTTTTTCCCTGAATGCTATGTTGTATTAATAAGCACCCGGGCAACGCCGGGTATTAAGCTAGTATCTATAAAAATGAGTGTATGTATATATACTTGTTCTCCATACAAATCCACAGTTTGCGTCAGATTTTCATCAAACTTGACACAGAGGTTCCTTGATGCCCTAGAATTCTCACAGGCGGGGTCTTGAAATTTTAAAAAATCTAAAAAGCTCAAATTTAAATTTTGTGTCAAAAAATGACCCTTTTATAGGAATCTAGCCTATTTAAATTGTAATCGAGATAGGCCTTTTAGCATTCAAATTGATGAAATTTAAGATTTTTAAACATGAGTATTTTCCAACCATGATTACGATTAAAGTAATCGAATTTTCAATTTAAGGCTCACCTATTTCCTTTTAGCATTGAAATAAGTAAAAAACAATCATAATTCATGTGGACTAGAGCCGCTATATAGAGCCTTATATAGCGGCTCTATATAGGGGCCTTAATGTGGATTTTATAAAAAGAACCACGGATTTGAATTTCAAATTTGCAATGAGACGACAGTTGTGTCTCTAATGGAGATAAACCTTCAGAACGAAAAATAGATTTATTTCTGAGTTATAATAATTTTTACTTTGTAGGTGGGAACAATTAATAGAGAAAAGTTAATATTTTAAAATTGGCGGGTGAAATTGATGCAATTTTTTCACTTCCATGTGCATATATTTCATGCCAGTGGACGCGGCAAAGCACAGACCACATTTATCTTTAATTTTCACCTTTTGATAAGACTATTTTTCTGTAAACGTTTAACTTTCTGTAATATTTTAGTTTTTTTCAAAGTTTGTACCTAAGAGACAGATTGATGCAAATTATTTTATACCCATATGAATAGAACTCTTTCAAACTTTTTTTCCCTGAATGCTATGTTGTATTAATAAGCACCCGGGCAACGCCGGGTATTAAGCTAGTATCTATAAAAATGAGTGTATGTATATATACTTGTTCTCCATACAAATCCACAGTTTGCGTCAGATTTTCATCAAACTTGACACAGAGGTTCCTTGATGCCCTAGAATTCTCACAGGCGGGGTCTTGAAATTTTAAAAAATCTAAAAAGCTCAAATTTAAATTTTGTGTCAAAAAATGACCCTTTTATAGGAATCTAGCCTATTTAAATTGTAATCGAGATAGGCCTTTTAGCATTCAAATTGATGAAATTTAAGATTTTTAAACATGAGTATTTTCCAACCATGATTACGATTAAAGTAATCGAATTTTCAATTTAAGGCTCACCTATTTCCTTTTAGCATTGAAATAAGTAAAAAACAATCATAATTCATGTGGACTAGAGCCGCTATATAGAGCCTTATATAGCGGCTCTATATAGGGGCCTTAATGTGGATTTTATAAAAAGAACCACGGATTTGAATTTCAAATTTGCAATGCGACGACAGTTGTGTCTGTAATGGAGATAAACCTTCAGAACGAAAAATAGATTTATTTCTGAGTTATAATAATTTTTACTTTGTAGGTGGGAACAATTAATAGAGAAAAGTTAATATTTTAAAATTGGCGGGTGAAATTGATGCAATTTTTTCACTTCCATGTGCATATATTTCATGCCAGTGGACGCGGCAAAGCACAGACCACATTTATCTTTAATTTTCACCTTTTGATAAGACTATTTTTCTGTAAACGTTTAACTTTCTGTAATATTTTAGTTTTTTTCAAAGTTTGTACCTAAGAGACAGATTGATGCAAATTATTTTATACCCATATGAATAGAACTCTTTCAAACTTTTTTTCCCTGAATGCTATGTTGTATTAATAAGCACCCGGGCAACGCTGGGTATTAAGCTAGTTTGCAATAAAAATGAACAAAATGGAATAATAGGATAATCATAAACATGACGTACAGTAAAATAGACATGCCAAAAAAAAAATCTTTGTTTCAATTTTGTCCTCTTCTTAATTATCTGCTCTGAAAGCTTTTCTCATTTTGGGATTTCAAAAAAAAAAGAAAAAAAGGAAATTAAGAGCAAAAAAAAAACTTAGCCTACATTTTTAAATTTCCCTTTGAAAATTTCGGAGGGGGCTGCAGCCCTATCAGCCCACCCCCTGAGTACGCCACTGCGCGGACCCCTGGGGGTCCACAACGCTATCCTGCAAAAACGTTAAAAAAATAGTTGAAATTTAAGGATGAGAAACAATTTTTTTTTTTCAAAGCAAAAGCACATTAATAAAATAATTAAAAAAATCTCGTTTACGTACATGCAGGGAGCAGCAAACCCTACAGAACCAGCAAATAGATATTTACATCAATAGCTCAAAATGATAATGTTAAGTAATGAAAACTAGACAAGAGCTCTAAAAAATATACAGAACAATGAATAAATAAGTTTAAAGGAGGAGGGGGGGATTTAAATTGATTTATTAACCATTAATTATTAATTTATTAATAATTAATTTGCTCCAATTTTAAGCAGCATTTTTGGATAAATCCTCTAATATTATGGCGAAATAAT
>JAXGGA010018009.1:0-22993 GCA_038373865.1 Uloborus plumipes | reverse complement strand
TTTGGCAACATTATGCAGTAAGCATCCAGAGAACACTTCGATTCATCTCTATAGTTCATGAAGTATGTGCTTTGTTTATGTTTCGCGCTAGCTTCTTTCTCTTTTTGGAAAGTATAATATAATCATGCGGACCCAAAAGTGGTACTTCGGCTGTTCTACCGTTTATAAGACCTCGCAATTATCAATGCTTAGTTGATGTTCAACAGAGTGAACAAACAAAAAATCAATAGGGAAAAGCCTTTAAAACGTGTTCATTTTAGATTTCAGTTAGCACAAACGTTGTGCTTACACGGACAAGTAAAGTCATTAATAATTTTAAAATATAGTTTAAAAAAAAACTAAAAAATACGCTTTTACATTGGAATGCGCTGTGATCATCACGGGTTTCCCTCTGATTTTCAAAAGTACTGAATATCCGTACTTAAGTTTACATGCACTTATAATACATCAACATGCAATACAGTTTAGCCTTTAGTATTAAACATAATATTAAATATATTACTTTTATATTTTCAAAGAACGTAAATTTTATCTTTTATTCAGAGTTACATACATACATACATACAAACAAACCCACATGTGAAATTAATAAAAGCGTATTAAAAAGAGACCATTAGCTACAGAAGAAC
Source organism: Uloborus plumipes (assembly GCA_038373865.1). Taxonomy (NCBI): domain Eukaryota; kingdom Metazoa; phylum Arthropoda; class Arachnida; order Araneae; family Uloboridae; genus Uloborus; species Uloborus plumipes. The sequence goes on along the minus strand of JAXGGA010018009.1, from coordinate 22,364 downwards.
TAGAGTTACAAACCAAAAAAAAAAAAAAAGAGAGAGAGATAAGAAAGAAAGCTTGCGCGAGAGAGCCCCCAAAAGACATCAGATGTGACAGAATTGATCATCAAAAAGTACAAGTACATATAAAAAATAATGTAAAATGTCAAAATGTAAAGGATTACAAGAGTACAGTGCACCAAATGTTCAATTCCTCTATTTTTTTACAAAAAAGAACTAATTTCAAGACTATCATTTACAATCATTTTTATCTGTTGAATGCATGGTGTAGCCATTTGGCAACAAAACTATTTTTAATTAGAAAGGGGTGAAAATTTAGAGTTAAATTTTTTTAAATATTTTTCCATGTTTTCTTATTACATTGACAAACACATATATTTTTTTCTACGAAAAATAAAAAATCATGCAGTGTAGGGTTAAGCGATCTCTTGATGACGTCATGAAATAATGCAAAATCTTGATTTTTCAAAACGTCATAACTCTTTCAAAATTTGATTTTTTGAAAAACATTGAATAGACCCAAAATTCCTTTCATAATTTGGAGATTTTTTCCTAAATAAACTATATGCTTATCTCTAACGGTTTAGAAATTAGCTATTGGTCCACGATTGGAGTGGACACCCTGTATAAATTGAAACTAATGAAGCCTGAAAAATTACCTATCTATCGGTACCTGCCTCGACTTTCAGTTCATTGGCGTTCAGGCGAAAGAAGCGTGACATAGAAAGAAAGATAGAAAGATACTCAGTTTTTAATATAAGTTGATAAATTATAATTTACATAACTACATGCATTTCATTATTAAAGCAGTACTTAAATTCAGCATGCAATTTGCTTGTCATTTTATCTTTGGGTTTGGATCTACTAGCTCTGCTTTCCTCGTGTATAAATCAAGAAATTGGCTTCATGCGAGAATTACCGTTATACATTTTTAACTGTTTTTTTTTTAATTTTTTGCCATCATTTTCAGCGATAAAAATTTAAATCTCATGACCTTTTTAACTGATCTGCAACCATCTAGCAACGCTTGTAAGACACTTAGACCAATAGTTTGAGACTTTACTTTGGCGAGACTTTGAAAGTCGCCTATGAATATTATTTTTACTATTCTGGGTATTACAGTGAGCCATTATGATAATCATAAACTATTAACAAGCTGGGTTATAGATTAGGGCAGTGCTTCTAAACCTTTCTGAACATGTTGAGAGGCAAGTGGGAGAGAAAATTGAGGACTGATGATCTTTTTCTTCCCTTTCCTTTTTACTTCCTTTTACGTAGTAAAGGAAGTATTGTGATCGCGAAAAAAAAAAATCACTCAAATTTGAGTCTAAAATTTGATTTTGTTCACCCCCAAATGAATGTACAGTAGTTTTTTTGACCTGTCAGCACGTGCATATGTATCTACCAACATATAAGCAGCCGCAAAATCCTTTTCAACCACCCCCGAGTTAATTACGACGAATTTTCTCGTGACGTCTGTTATACGTATGTGCGGATGTGTGTGCTGATGTATGTGCGTATGTGTGTCGCATAACTCAAAAACTATATGCCGTAGAAGCTTCTAGCTTGGTATGTAGGCTCTGAGGATGGTCTAGTTGTGCACCCCCCCCCCTTGTGGTTGCATTCGAATGTTCCCAAGAGGATGTTTTACCCCTTTTTGGGATAAATCAGTGTTAATTTCAATACAGACTCAAGTGATATGAATTGGCGCTACCACTTGGCGATATGTCGCCAAGCTTTTGGTCGCCAAGTGTTTGACGCAAACTTGGCGACATATCGCCAAGTTGGCGACAAATTTGGCGAAAAAATTATTTTTTGAATTTGGGCTCAACTTGGCGCTATTGGCGATATTTTGCGAAAAATTCACTGAATGATATTAAAATCCGCAATATTTAGAAAATTAACCATTGTAAAACATTTTTTGCATTGTTTCGTGGCAGATTAGGGGAGTAATTATTAGAATTGTTACCTTGCTCACTCCAAGCACTTTTTTAAACACTTAAGGCAACTACTAAGAAATTTACACGTAAAAGGAAGTAGTGTGGGGTCCATACCAGATTTTTACTTTTCACTTTTTTTTCGACCGGTGAAGGTCCGCATCCCTCCTTCTTCTTCCTTTCTTTCAGCCTACACCTAGGGGCCATTAAATCCTAGGGAAAACAATCCTTGGGTAAAACTGGGTCATTTTTTCTCCTTATTAACAAACGAGTACTAAAATAACATAATCAATAATTAACTAAAGGAACACTTTACTCGGCGTTAAAGATTTTTCACATAAATATTTTGAAAAGGTAGGTGGTTATTAAAAAGCGATAACTTTGTGCGTAAATTAGGTAAAATGAGGTTCAACATTGAAAAGCACAAATAAGAGTAAAAGTTTTAAAAGGGAGCAAACATGTTTTGGAACTAACAGCCTCCTTCTTCAGTGCCCGGAAAGCAAATGGAATGTACAAGGTCGTGGGAGAGCTCAAATACGAAAAAGAAAAGAAGATGAACCAATCAGATCTAAGCATGTGCTGAGGTAATATTTGCCGTATCAGAATATGTAAATTTAAGCCAATCGATTAAGATTTGAGAGATATGCGAAACAGCAAAAGATTCATTACAGATATTATTTAAATTTTTGTGAACGAAAAAGGCTTCTAGAAACTCTAACTCACGCACAACAGCAGGTCTGTAAGTGATTTTAGCTTCTACAAAAAAACAAAATTATGCTCTGTGTCCCAACTATGTTTGGCATTAGACGATTTATTGAGTTAATGTTTTTTAACATAATTTTCGTTTTCTTTAAACGAAATTTAAATGATCGTCTTGTCGGCCCCACGTATCCCATTTTGCATTGACAATTAATGCAATACATGCCCCATTGGTCCAGTGGTTAGATTGGGTCCTTTAGTTTGGAGAAAGATAGTTTGTTTATAATTCTGTAAATAACGTGAAAATCAAATTTGCTAAGAATTTTGGAAATCTGAAAAGTTGTTTTTGAATAAAACGGTAGAATCACAAAATGTGTAGAAGCAAAACTCGGTTTGTTGGAGACTATATTCCTGGTGGAAAGTTTGTGGAATTCTTTATCAATAATTTAATGAGGGTCTGTCGCGAGCCACATCCCTCAAAAATGTGAGTTCATCATTGAGTACGGACTGATCAGAACAGGTATTCATGGCACTATTGACAAAAGAGTGTGAGTATTGTATTCAGAAAACTCTTCACAAAGCAATCTCATTAGCTTCAGGCGCATTTCCGAATCCAAAAAAAAAAAAATCTGCTAAAACGGAAAAAAATATCTGCGTTAAGAAGCCCTCACGTATAAGTAATATATTACTCCAAGCGTAAAATTCAGAAATAAAAAAATATTTTAACAAAATTTTATTGCGTAAAATAGTTATTTCTGCAACACAAATTTAACCTTAACGGTTCTAAATAACTATAACTTTCTGAAAAATTACGTAACGTTATATAGTTTCAAATAAATATTTCCGCATTAATGCAGAAATAATCTCACATTTCTTCGCCAATAAATTCCAATTACAAAAATTATCAAAAAGGGTTTTTTTAACTGTTGCAAATAATAAATTTTTTATAATTTACTGAAATACAAAAATCATCAATATTTTAAGTAGCTATAAATCAAATATTTTCTTCATAGTAAAGAGAAAAATACGTACTACTCTTAAAATCTTAAATTGTGCCTTCAAAATAATTTTTTGGGTTTTTCCCCAAAATGCAAAATTACCATGATTTTACGGTTTAACTTTCAGCTGATATTGAAGACTCAATCCAGAAAAATTTAATGAAGTTTGGAGAGACAAAGTAGATTTGAAGTTAAAAAGACGAGATGCGGCTGAGAACCCTCAGTAGGCCAATAAGATACATAAGAATCTAAAAGAATTTGAAATTCGAAGGAAATAAAATCGTAACTGCGTTCGTCGTCCTCAAGTACTCCGGAAGCAAATATCTCCCTCTCCTTTTTTCCTGAAAAGAAAGATTCTATTTCACTTTCGACGAAAAATTTGCAGTTACTGTATTCTATACACAGAGTTGTTGATACTTTTTCAACTTTACTTCATAAAAATGTTATGAAACTTCCTCTGGGATAAGGGTTTTAATAAAAGATTTAGCCACATTTTTTTCATAAGAATGAAACAATATTTCAGTATTTTGGAATATGTTAACTCAACTAAAAAAATTCAGGAAATTCAAAGCAGTTTTAGAGACTACGAAAGGTTTCATGTCGGATTTGTTAGCATAAATAATTTTGATATGATTTATTGTATTCAAAAATAAACAAAGATTTTATTCAATTGCATTCAATTAATGCAAAACTTTAAACTTAGGGAGATGTGTTGTGCGTGTGTGCGATGTATCCCAAAAATGATGCATGGTTCAATTGAACACTGTGGTTAAAGATAACCCAGAAGTTTAATCTACGCTTATTTATAAAGTTTATAGTTTAAAGAAATGAGCAAAGAGACCGACTATAAATTACACTTAATATGAGTGAAAAATGTCGAAAATCTGGGGAAGTTTCTTGAAGTTGATTTTTAGTAATTTTTAGTGCAAAACCCTTTTTGAAGAGTTCGAGTGCAAATGCCTTCATCAATGCTATATTACATTAATCTTAGCCGTATCTACCCTAATCTACGAATCGAATCTACCAGAAAGAATCTGAGAACAAACAATTCCATCAGTGCGAAATCGTACTAAATAAGGAATCCACCCTGTAGTACCTGAGTTCAAGTACAACCATTTTGACACGTTAGAAGATTTGCATAATGTGTCCAAATGCATCCAAAAACATGAGAATAACTATTCAATCTGTCCTAAAAAAATTGTAGTCTATCTAAAAAAATCAAGTATATAATATTTAATAGGTGCATCAATTTTTTTCTGAAAAAAAATATTATTTTCGAAAGATTCCTAGGCTGAGAAAAAAAAAAAAAAAACACTGGCTTTCAAATAGCCAAACATCCAGCAGAAAACATCCAAATTCAAAAGAATCAATCTCACTAAATACGATTATAATCGATTTGACTTTCGCATAGTTAAGAATTTTGTCAATCGCTCCCAAAACAAATCCGAGTGTGAACAGTTTATTTACCAAAGGATAGCATACAGCTGGACCCAGTTGAAATTTTTTTAAGTAAACGCATCCATTCGAAAAAATTTAACCCGTGCAATTAATTCAATACTTCATGATCAAAGCGTAAGAAATGCCCGAAAACAATTTTTACAAATAAATGAATCCACAGATCAATTCATATCTGAAGAATACGCAAAAATGTCCACAGAACTCATTACATTGACAAAAACCAGAATAGCATGGATCAAAGCCTGTTTCTGGTATTAATTTTGCATTTGCATATTTTGGTGAAGTTTCTGAGTTTTTGGCAACAACTGTTAAATTTTTCCTCCATCAACAAAGAGTAAAAGCATAAACATCTTAACCCTTTAACTACCGCGGGCGTATAAATACGCCCGGCTCTACCGATGCGTTAACTGCCGCTGGCGTATATATACGCCTGTCGGAAGTACGATCCCCTGCATTGCGTTTCTATATAAAGAAAACTGCTCAAACAGCCTCGGAAAGCCATAAAATGACCTTGACAATAATTAAAACCTATTTTCATATTTCAAAGAAGAGCAGTAAGGTAGCGTAAGTTTCTGATATGGTGAGTCATGCATTTCATGTTGCTGTGGTTTTTGCTTCTGTTTCGGTTTGAGTAGGTTGTGCTGTTCTTATTCCTTTGGTTCCGTTTTCGTTTATTTTGTGAAATAGAAGATCTTTTTACGAAAATGTCTGATAGTGATCAGAGTGATTTTGATGACTATTTTCCGTCATCTTCAGGATCATAGAAGTCGAAATATGATAATACGTTAGATGGATATGATACTACGTCAGATATGAAAAAATTAAAAAATGTATCGAGAAAATGTATTGTTTGCTCAAAAGCAAAAGTTCTTCGTGAAGCTCGCTATCAATGCAATTAATGTGAGGCTTATGTGTTCAAAATTGTTTCAGGAAATTTCACACAGCAGATAAGTTCTAACATCTGTTTCATTTCACTGTTATTCTAAACATTCAATTTTGAAATTTCGTTCTTTTTTTTCATTTTCTTTTTTCGGTGAAAGTAAAAAGGTTTTTATCGCAAAATTCATATATATTCTTTAAGAATATTAAGAATATTCTTCTAGAATATTCTTTTTTCTCCTCCAATACACCGCATAACTTCGCACGCCTGTCTGAAAAACGATGGCACTGGGGAGCGCATCCCGTCAGTTTTCCTCGGCGAAAGTAAAAAAAACTGCGGCGAAAGTTAAAAAAAATCAACAAGTTGTTCAGATAATAAAATCTCTCCAAAATCGTTATTGAGACACTGCACGTTTGCAAAATTTTGGTATTAGTAAAATGTTGGAGGAAAAATGTATCGCAAATCAGCTTTATTTCTCTGTTTTAACACAATTTCAAAACTTGTCTATTTATTCTACCATATACTAAAAACAAACTCATTTAGAATGTTTTACACTTTCATTTTGCCTGCTTAAACATAATTAATAGGTTTGTATGGGTGAGTTAACGAAACTTGGAACATTTAGCGCGTTTTAACAAAAATTCACCAGAATAGTCAAAACAAAAGTGCTTCTCTGCATGCCACACAATGTTTAAATTCAAATAGCTGAAATTTAAAACTCAATGATATTTCAAACGAATAAAAAGTCTGAAAAGATGTACTGAAATTTTCATATAAGTATTACTTTGAAAAAAAAAAGCAATATTTGAACACCAGAACAGAATTTTAGGTTATGAAAACTTTTACTTTGTCAGAAACCGAATGCGATTTTATTTTTACCTTTAACAATTTTATTAAGAAACAATTCCTTACGCATTCTATACCAAAAAAAAATAACTAATGTATTACAAGTCAACCAAAAAATTCCCCATTTGTATATATGTACAAAATCAGTTGGGAAAAAAGGTTGAACATAGCCATTAAAACACAGCAGTAGTGAATGCAAATGTAACATGCAAAATCTCAAGCTAAATTCGTCCCATCTCATAAATTCGAATCATAAATCAATATTAGAAAGCACCATTAGCTAATCACACCATGAAAACTGATCCCATCTTCCTACTCAACTGACATAATGCCTCTCCAACGTCGATCTGTACTTGTTCGGGATTCAAATTGGCATGTCATAAATTCAACTGATCTTGTTTGCTAAATTTATCGATTTAACATTTGCGTTTTTTTGTCTCCAAATTGGCTGCAATTCAATTTTAGTTAAAACTATCTGTAACGATTAAGTCATGAATTGAAAATGTATCTTTTTCTGAACGACATTAAGGGATGAAAAAGATAACATTGCTATAACAGAAATGCTTTCTTCCAGATTTCTCAACCCTATAACATTCAATTTAACATTAAGATCTTAATTTTTACCCCCCCCCCTCCTAATAACATAACTACATCAATTATAATGCATTGTGAGTATTTATGACGATTACTAAAACTAGATGTCTGACGTTAAATAAAATCTGCATTAAAACTTTTCTTCCTTTCAAAAGCAAGTAATGAATTTTCTGGTTAAATACAATAGTAACATATTAGTTCAATATGTACTTGAAGTTGCTTTCTCTCATGCAACCCCTCAGATCTATTGCGCTCCAATAGAAATCTGTAGACAGATTGAGAATAGTTGCTCCATACACAATTTCCAATGTAGTTCGCCCGACTTTTTTACAGCAAAATGTAATCTAACCACACTTGCAGTGGAATTGACCAGAAGCCAGTCAAAACGATTCTAACAGAAAAATGATAAAAGGGAAAATTTCCATGCCTGTGTTTCGTTAATTCTGCTTAATTTAGAGGTTAAGACATATCAGCAATGGCAAACTGTCTGTCATCCCAAAAACTTCTAGACAAAATTATTTTCACAGGTTTAAACGGGATGTTCGTCTTCCCAGCTTCTCAGTAGGCAAACAGTACTGAATATCTCTGCGATTGCTTGCCAACATCAAGTTACAAAAGAGTTATTTATTACTTAACGCCCAATTGTTCTTCTCTTGGTGATGTTTCTAATGATGATTTTAACTTTTAAGAACAAGGATTCTAAGTCAAAAATTCTCGTTGTTTCTTTGTTGTCATTTCGTTCTTATCTGGTTCTCTATCAACTAAAACAGACTTAATTCTGAAATAAGGAATAGAATTATGTTATCAATACATCTCACATTACAAATTTCATTTTAAAACTACTGTAAGAAACTGAGTTTGTTTACAACAGATTGAGAAAAAAGTAACACTTGATTGAAAACCCATTAAAGTGAAACAAAAGTGTAAGTCTTTCCCATTTTTACGATTGTAATGGCAATTTAACGGTTTTTTCATAAACTAAGAAACATATAAAATGTAACTGAAACTGTAAAAGTCTTACGTTTAACTGAAATAAATTAAATTTCTTTAATGGCTCAATTTTTTTCCTCCTTATTTACAGAACGGTTTTTTTTAAATTTAATTTAATTTTATTTTTTTATTGCTATCAATAGAAACTATTTCATATACAGCTTAAAGTTAAAAGAAATAATAAAAAAGTAAATAATTATAGCAGATTTTATGTTTAAACGCAAATTATTACTTTAAATAAATTAATTCCTGTACAACTTGTGTGCTTTTTTAAACATGAGTAATAAAATTGGAAACTAATTAAAATAGTAAATAGGTTTATTGAGTGTGATGAAGTTTTAAAAAACGGACTTTAAAATTTTTTTAATAAAAATAAAAGAGTTGAAAGGGGAGGGGGTGGGTTAAAAAATCACTAATAAATTTCCTATTTTAAAGAAAAAATTAGATGTTTTGAGCAATAGTTACGAACGGAGGTTTGAAAACCGATGCCAGAGATAGAAGTGAAAAAACTGAGATAGTTTTACTTTAAAGCGCATATATCTTAAGCTTTTTATTTCTTTCGTTCTTTTTTTTTAAATAAGAAACTAATTCAAACCAATAAATAGTTTATACTTGTGTGACATTTTTAAGTAGGCAAACAAGCTAGTAATTTTCAAAATCAATATAAAATAAAATTCTTAAAATAAGCTTAAAAAACTAATTAACTCAAGGCAATCAGAATGGAAGGATGAGGTATTTGAATAAAAAAATTGTTAGCAAATTCCCTAATGTTTAGTAAAATTATATTTTTGGGAGCAGTACTTAAGAAACGAAGGTTCGAGATTTGTGTAAAAAGTAAAAAAAAAAAAAAGCGTAAGACTGAAAGAGACGGATAGTTTTGCTTAAGAACTGAAATTTTGTAGAAAAATGTTTTGATGCATATTTTAAGAAATAAGCTAGTTTTAAAACATGATTTTGTTTGACAGGAAAAACGATGCACTTAGTGATATCTTTGTTTTTCAAAAATCAATTCAACGAACTTATTACCCGAAGAGAAATAATATTACACTACACGAATAATTGTGAAAAAATATCAGTAACGCAAGCATCAATTCGGTAGAAAATGATTTTTCCTACTCATAAAATTATTACATACATCATGAACTTTCCACAATACGATAGCGAAACAGAGCTACTTAAACATTCGAAAATTAAAACGCTTTATTGTGTTCATGGCAACAAATTTATCTTCCATTATGTAAAAATAGATTGAATAAAAATAGTTATTGTTTATTATTAACATGATTCTTTATTTGGTAACGACATGAAAGTAAAGATTGAATATATCTTACCGGTAAGTCTATGCAACTGTAGTGAAAACTTTCAATTGGAACTTAAAGTCATTATTCAGCTCAATCCATTCTTGCCAAATAAATGTTTTGACTAGAAATAACCATCACGGAAGTCTGCACTACCGACATGATACAAAAACTAGAGACAAAAATTGCTTTTTTTAATAGATGTAAACGAACTTTTTCGAAAACACAAGAGTTAATCCTCATAGATAAACATAAAGCAAGTTAATTTCTTTAGTATTTGTGTGCTTCTGCTTTGATGTTTTAAAATTCACCGGATTTTTTTCTTTTTTTTAAATTTTGTGACTCGAAAGTGAGACACATTGCGGACATGATTCTGAAGTAGCATAAACAGTTCCAATGTCATAGATTAAAGCAAATTCGGAAAATTTAATCACGGATTGTTTGTGCGACAAAGTTTACTGAAGATTTTCTTTTCTTTTTTTTAGTTTTTATTTGAAAGTGCTTGAGAAATTTATCTGGGACTTAAATTAGCTATTTTCCTGATATTCACCAGTTAAGAAGCAAATTATTTTCGTCATATACTCTGCTAAAATAGAAATGTAAAATTATAATATTCAAAGATACAATAATTTCACTGAAGTGGTGACTCCAAATAAAGCATTATGAATAATTTTCAATTGCATTCCTATGGGGATTTATATTCTATATCTTCAAAAACAAATATTTGAGATAGAAAATGTATTTTGCTTATCATTTTGTCATGTGTTGCTAAAGAATTCAAATAAAAGAATACATTTCTAACTTCCACCTCGTATCGAAATAATTGCTTTAAACTTTTAATCATTTGATTAATTAGTAAAATTAATTTGTAAATTCCTGCCGGTGCAAAATTAATTAACTATTTTTCTATTCGAGAAAAAGAAAAACAAAAACGTTTCAGAAATGATGCGTTAGAGCTTTTACGTATACTCTGTTGATGAAAAGATTCCTAAATACTAAATGCCTGCAACTCTATGGCTTTTAGCACAGAATAAAATTTCGTCCGTGGTTCATAATACACTGCCATCTACCGGAGTTCTTCGAGAAAGATAAATTAATGATTGGTTCATTTCTAAATTTAAATTTAAAAATCAACCAATCAAAAATAATAATTCGAATATTGTTTGGATCCATCGCCAATAGCTGCAAACTGCCCTTGGTTCACAAAGCACTGCCATCTACCGGAGTTCTTCGAAAAATTAACGATTGGTACATTTCTGAATTTAAATTTAAAACTAAACCAATCAAAAAATAACAATGGCATTATCGGATTGCCGCAAGGTTGCGTTTAAAGTGGAACCCATCTCGACGGTAGCGAAGCAAATGTACTAGGCATTTCCCACGTAGCACAAATAACCTTTAAACGTTTTATAAACGTTTTTAATCGGCTGTCACAAAGTTAATAACCATTTTACAACCTTTAAAAAACCAAGTGTGCTACTTGGGCTATTATTTAGGAGGCGTTGGTTGATGTCAACATAGATAGTACATCACTGTCTAAAAGAAGAGAAAATACTGCGAAAAGCTTCAAGCACAAGCATAACTTTCGCTTGTTTTTTTTTTTTTTCCTTTCCCTGAAATGTTTAGAATATTATTTTCTTTTCCAATAATGAAGACTTAAAAGTAAATTCATCTTTTTAAGCAGCATTGTCAACGATTTGACGAAATCGGTCATAAACAATAATATCGCCCTGGATTAAGCACTTTTGTTTCACCGTTTTACCGTAGCTGTATCTATTTTTAGACATTACTTATTGCGTCTTCAGATCGATTTGGACACTGAATGTCATGATGTAATGGCAAGAATTACTTTAGTTGATCCTCAATGAAGAGATAATCAAATATTAAAAAATGTGCAGTTGGAGAAAAACAAAGTTAGGACTAACTTTCAAAATTTTTATGAGTCACACGAAATTTTTGTAAAGGAAAAAAAAGCATGACTTCTAAAATAATGAGAAGAAATCACTAACATGTTCAGAAAAAAAAATGTATAATCTGGTATGTATCTGATCTGCATGACTCTTTAAAAACTGCCTCAAAATCCCTTAGTACATGCATTTATAAATAAGATTTCTGAGAAACATTATTTTACATTATCGAAAACCACAATAAATTTAAAGATACAAAGTAATTTGTCGTCCATTATTTTCATTCTTTTGCTAAGAACAAAAATATGTTTACTTCAGAGCAAATGAAAGCAAACATGAAACCAATAAATTTTCAATTAGGCTCTAAATTCCTAGCTCATTTGTTGCTGCTGCAACATAAGCAACGGTCATACTTTTAGCTAATTATTGTTTTTCCCGAAATGAAAAATACTGATTTGAAAAGGGCTTTAACTGAAAAAAAAAACATTTTAATAAAATATCAATGACAACTAATTCATTAAATTGTACTTTTCATTAAAAAAAACTTCGTGCAAGGTCGTCATAGTTCGGAGAAAAATAAGTTTTTCAGATTCTAAAAAAACTTAGATCCGAAATGTTGCATTTGATAAATGACTAATTGAAATAGAAAAAAAATTATAAAGGGTAAATTTGCTTTTCTGGAACTGAATTTTTCATTTTATTTCATGATTAGCTGTACTCGTGTTCGACTGCACGCTCCCCCCCCCCCCGCAAAAAAAGTGATCTGCCTAAAAGTGACTATGAGCTATCTCAAAGAACTATAGCTTTCTTATAGCGGTGCCAAAGGCGAGAATTTTTACAAAACTTAAATAATTATATGTTTAACGATACTTTCCCGTTAAATTATAAATTAATAAAAAATGAATAAAAACGTGAAATTAAAGAAAACATGAAAGGTGGCTCAATGCATCGAAAATATAGCTCGAAGTTAAAAAACAAAATCAAAAATAAATAAAAAATCAAACTTCTAAAATTAAAAAATTTGAAAGTAGGGTTTTGAGTTGTGGAAAATGTGTGTTTGTTAATGTGTCAGCTCCGCCGTGGCTCCTTCAACCTAATAACTTTTGAGCGAACATTCCAATTCAAACAAACTTGTTGTTTCCTCGAAATATCTCCGCATGGGCAACTCATTTTAGATTTGTATATATTCATATTTCATTTCTTGATTTGAACATTTTTCCGTTCATATTTGAACAGTTCAAAAAACCATTAGCGTTTGCAGAGAAATTTAATAACAATATACATCACTATTAATGTATTGCAGTGATTTTAAAAATGTTCGTGTCAGCGTTTTTTTTTTTTTTTTTAATCTAAAATGATATGTATTCACTAAAATTCTTACAATAATGTAATGCTAAATTTATTGTTTGTAATGAAAACGATGAGAATCGGCAAGAAATACCGTACGTTAACTGAAAATGTGATTATATAAACGATTCTATTTTACAACATTATTCTTAAAATATTCTTATTGAAAATCGCTTACAAATAGTTACGACTCCATAACAACGTTGCATGAGTTTACAAAATATTTTCGGAAACAAAGTTGCAAAACAGATAAAATTTCTCATCGATCAGAAATAGTTTTGAATGCGAAAACTATTGGAATCGATGATGAAGTTGGTAAGATTTTTTTTGTTACAAGTGGAACGCTTTCTTCCAGAAAAGGAATATCGATTTGATTGTCAGTTTTGAGTCAGATGGGTTTTAATCTGAGACATATTGTGCTTGGAAGGCGCATAAAATGCGTAAACATCCAAAAAAGATTTATTAAAACCCCAATTTATTTGTGATAGTTAACAGTGAGCAATTCTCAAAATGTTCTGTACTGTAAAAGTTAAGGTAAATATAAGTGACGCAATTTAGTTTTTCAATCATATGAACAAATATAGAAAACAAATGCAGAAATAAATTTAACAAAATTAATCGTAATAGCTCTCATTCTTTCACGCTTTCTCTCTCTCTCTCTCTCTCGATGTCTTTAAATCATAAGCTTTTTTTTTTTTTTTCATCTGGAAAAGGTTTCGCAGTAATGCTCTCACCTCATCGGACAAGTGTAAATACTTTGTTTGTAATTATTCATATATTTTTTATTTTTCTTTATTTCTTTATTTATTTATTCGTTCATTTATTTATTTTTTCAGTTTCTTTTCGATTAAAATTTGTTCAATATCTGCTTTTGCAAAAACAAATCAAAGAATTTTATAAATGAAACCGATCAACTTTAAAAATCGTTTTTTTATGTCACTAATTGTTAAAGAAAGCATATAAGTATCGAAAAATAAGACGGTGAAAAAATATTAAGTAAAAACTAACACTTCGCCTTTGGTGAACAAGAAATATTTTCTGCTATTATTATACGTAAAAGAATGTTATTCGTTAAATGTAATTAGAAAACAGGCCAGCATACAATGTTTCTCATAGAACACCTGCGGAGTCTAAACAATGAGACAAAGGGAGTCGTTTCTTTCTCCTGGAATCTTAGTTCATTCTACCTTAATAAAGAAAGCTGAAACTGCATTCTTGTCGGAAATTTTTAGAAACAAGAGGATAATTGAAATGGAAAATTTGGATTATTATCTTTTCTAATTAAACCAAACAGAACTTAATTTTAATGTTACTTCTCTATGCATTGTATTTTAATTTAAAATTAAAATACAGCAGGTATGAGTACTACATTTTAAAATAATAGTATTTTTAATTACACAATACACAATATAATTACACAATATATATATATATATATATATATATATATATATATATATATATATATATATATATATATATATATATATATATATATATATATATATATATATATATATATATATTGTAGTGTGTGTGTGTTTTCCGTCTACAAATCCTCAGTTTGCTTCAAATCTTTGCCAAATTTATCAAAGAGGTTCTTTGATGTTTGTAAGCTCACATGGGGGAGGGGGGGGGGTCTTTATACAAATCCACAGTTTAAATTGTCTTGAACTATTTTGTCAAATTTGGCTTACAAGTCTAGTGATGCTCAGAAGTTCATATAGGTGGGTTTCCGCCAGTTCATTCCGTGAAACGGAATTTTATGCCAATTTAATAATAATAACTGAATTTTTAGAATTTTCAAAAATATAGTCTTACATTTAAAATTTGAGTTTAAAAAATTCACACTTTTGAATTTTCATAGGAAACTTGATACTATTTTTTTCTGTCTTTTACATAAACATGATTGTTGACTCTGCTTCACTTGACACAACCTTTATTTTCGAAGTAGATTGTGCAACGCCGCATATAATGTAGTTAAATTTATCGAAAGGAGAGAGTGCCTATGTCAAGGGTTACCTAGAGCCGAAGTTGCCCCTTATCTCATAAAACTCATAAAATTTATACTTCTACGGTTCCAAACTGGTCCCCTCCAAAGGCCGGACCTCTAGTTTCTTACAAGGCTGACATGGTCTCTCGTCGACACTGCCTGTTTTTCTCGTGAAATCGATAAGTTGATGTCATAAATGTGTTATTTATAATGTATTTTTATTCTATGTATTACTGGTTTGTAGCAACTTTTTTATTTCTTATTTTACGTTTCCTTATTTATGCAATAAGAAAATGTAAATATAAGCCCAGCCATCTAATTGAATTTGCTCTTAAGAACGAATATCGTCAAACAAGGGTAAAAACATAAATTGCAGCACCTACTCTTGATGACAAAAAGACTCCCTCAAATCGATTGATCCAGTGAGGAGCTATGAATAGACGAACAAACAACAATTTTAAAAATATTTACTTATTTTTTACTGGCAGCTGTGAACAGAGCTTAGAAATTGTGGTAACAAGAAACCGAATTCCCATACAATTTTTGTTCAACAATTTATTTTTTCCTACAAATGCTGAAACACTAGTTACGAAAGTAAACATATAGAGAATTGCTTCAAGAAATTTGATTCTGTTTTCAGACTTTAGTGTGAACCGTTAAAAAGGATAAAAGAAACGAAAAAAAACTCTAGTGTTTTGAAAAAGTCCATAAAAACACTCAAGTACGAAAAAAAAATTCGATTTTTAATATCAATAAAAGCATTTTTCAATTTTCCTAAGCGTGCTAACTGTTACGTAGCATTTAATATAGGAATTTCTTTTTTTAGTGTGAGTGATACTGTTCTTTTCTTTTTCTTTTTTTCTTTCTTTCTTTCTTTATTTATTTTTTCTTCGTTAGAAATTTAAATCCAGATTTTCCTAGATTTTTTCCACCCTCTGAATCGCCAGAATACAATTGTAGCTGCCAAAAATCAAAATGAAACATTTGAGGGTTCTTTTTTTTTTTTCAATTTTACCATTAGATTTTTCTTATTTTATTTTTTTAGTATGATGAGCAGTATAAAGATTGTTCCAAGGCTTATTTTATCAAAAGGTTTTTTGAGAAATCAAAACAATGTATGGAATCGTCAAATAAGTAGTTTATATATAACTTGGGCTAAACATTTGGACAGTAAACCAAAGTAAAAAATAAGTTGCTAAGATTAGAAATGTGCCAAGATTTGACTATAACAGAAGTTAAGATGTACGAATTATATTTTGCTTTAAGTGGTTTAGTTTTTCACCGATCAGTTCTTAATTTAATGGGAATTTTAATCTTATTCAACGGTTTGTTTAAATTTTAAATAAAATATTTCATTTTAAATTTCCGCATTATTGTTTTTGACACCATTTAATGGCTGACAAACGTTCGTTTAAGTTATTTTGATTCTTTTAACGAAAAACTTGGAAAACGTGCCAAGTGCTCTACGACATGATGACTCCCTTTAGAGTAGTCAAATCTTAAGCGTCAAAAATTTAGTGACAGTTGAAATAATTGCTAAGACTCTAAGTGTATTAGGAATCAAACAGGAATTCAAATGTTATTTACCGACTTAATTTATTTAATTGGCTTGTTTTATTTATTTAGAGACAAAGTTATATAAATTGAAAGATTAAATAATAAGCACATTGAATAACTTAACAAATAAAACATGAAAATTGAGCCAATTTACCGCAAATCCACTGGATTATACTCTTGCGCCTATGGCATGTGTGAGTACTGTGGAAGTCGGAATTCATACCAAATTACGGTACAGGGAAAAGTGAAGCAGCCCACTCCAATGAGCCTAGCTGGCACAAGACAACAACAACAACAACAACTTGATTACACTAAACTTCTTATTTGGCAAAATTAGTGATAAATAATATTTAATTTAATTATTGGATAATTCTAAACTATTCAAAACAATTAAAGGATATTGAAAGTTTCATACAAAACAAACGTCCAAGCGAAAATTTATTTTACAGAAAATGGAAGAGAGGAGTTACAAATGCAATTTCTTTTCACTTTTCACACTCCGGCGTATGCTAATTTTGAGTCAGATTTCAGAACTGACGCTTTAGCTATAGCGAATGAAATTCAGATTTCAACTTTCTGAAAGGGTAGGCAAAAAGCAATGATTTTCATGCAGTAAAGCAATGTCTTTCGATGAGTGCGACACCTTAACGGAGTCATTTAGTCAAATCAGAAACTTCGTCAGTTCTTGGTTGGTTAGTGAGGGGCCAAACAAAAGCCGAAGTAGCAGAAGTCACTAGAGGTTCCCATTGTGTGATTTTTGGGACCTGGAACTGATTTTTAAAGACTGAAAGTGCAGGTGAGTGACAAAGGCTAGGTCTTAGACGAGTCATTCCATGTCAAGTGTCCGACGCATCCCCACTCGACCCCTTAAGGTTTTGATGAAATTTTGGATGTACATATAAGACTTGCATGAAGCCATACCAAATTATACAGTGCGTCGCAAAAGTTTAAGCACTATGCAAATTTTTGAATAAAAAGAAATCTTTTCAGAAGAATGTTTTCATATTTATACTGTAAGTGGCTATTATGATTCTAATTAAGTGTTTAAAGTTTTGGAAAATATAACAGCAACGAAAATCAGAAAATACAAAAGATATATTTTTGGCTGTCGCAAAAGTTTATGTACAGATCAGATTTTATGCAAATATCTCTCAAAACGCGTGAAGAACCAGTGCGGTTCTTTTGAACGAGTTATATAGTGTTGCAATGGCTTAAAGTGTTATCAAGATGCCGAAGTCACTACAGTTCTCGTCTGAAGAAGTTGTAATGCTCTGGAAGCTGAAAGCAGAAGGTAACTCTTCTATGAAAATTTCAGTGATTTTAAATCGATCTAAACGTGGTATTTATAATGTTCTGGAACGTGGAACTCAATTTAAACCTGCGTTTCGCCCAGGAAGACCGAGAAAAACTACCTCTCGTGAGGATAGAAGAATTAAAAAACTGGCCTTAATTGAAAATCTGTCACTTAATCAAATAAAAACTAGACTTGTAACAAAATTATCACGTGATATCATAAGCAGACGAATAAATAAAAGAATCAGGATTTATCAAAAAGCAAAAGTTAGCTCGCAAACCTTTTCTAAAAAAGTGTCACAAACAAGCAAGACTGCAGTGGGCAAAGCATCATATGCATTATAGTGACGAATGAATTACTGTTGTGTTCTCTGATGAAAAAAATGGAATTTAGACGGTCCAGATGGGTTCTCATACTACTGGCTTGACTTGAGGAAGGATCCGAAGTGCGTATTCAGTAGGCAACATGGTGGTGGCTCAGTCATGGTATGGGGCGCTTTTTGCTTCAACACACAAACTTCTCTTAGCTTTCTAAAGGGTAGATAAAATCCAGAAGTATCAAGATACCCTGAGAAAGCATTTGTTACCATTTGGTGAAGTCCTAGGTGGTCCTGATTGGATTTTTCAGCAAGACAACGCTTCAATACACAATTCCCGTAGTACGAAAGAATGGCTTACTTCTCAAAGAATTAGTGTAATGAACTGGCCAGCACTCAGCCCGGATCTAAATCCCGTAGAAAACATCTGGGGAATTTTCGCACGTGACGTATACCAGAATGGGAAGCAGTAGTGCTCTGTTCAAGAGCTTAAATCTGCAATCGAGGATGCCTGGTACAGACTAACTCCCGAAACCTTCCATAATCTCGTGCTATCGATGAAAAATCGCATATTCGAATTCATCAGATGCAACGGTAACACCATAGACTACTAAAAAACTTTTATGCTTTCTAAAATATATATATTCCGTTTTTGTGCTTAAACTTTTGCGACAGCAAAATTTTGATTTTATCATGTAATCGTATTTTAATTTCTATGAATTGTTTCCAAATTCGAAACATGGATTTGTAAGCTGTTTGTTTAATTACAGTAAAAATTTCAAAGCTTTTTGGTGTATACTTTTCGTCTTATCAAAAGATTTCGGTTGTGCATAAACTTTTGCGACGCACTGTACCTCCATAAGCCCTATGGTTCAGCAATTATAAATTATTTTGTAAAGGCCTCTCTTTCGTGCAGTGAAAAAAATTACCAAATCGTCGATTTTGTGCTTTTCTTACTCACGACCTAAGATGATTATTAGGCTCAAATTTGATAAATCTGATCACCTTTTAGGATAGAGTAGCCTACTTGTGTAACAACAACTCAAAGCACTCCAAATTTTTTATAATTTTCTTCCAAAGTTGGTAATAGAGCTTTTAATGTTGTTTAGTCGGTCATTGTTTTTTTTTTTTTTTTTTTTTTTTTGGCGGATGAAAATCAAGGCTAAAAATAATCTGATCACAGGAATTCGGTGAGAATTGAGTTGCAAGATTCCATTACATAGACAATAGTATACAAGTGATGTTAATAAAAGCATGTTAATAATCTAATTTTTGTCATTTGGAGGAAATAAAATCCTAATTTTTTACAAACAAGGGAGGGGGGGGGGGATATTCTGTGAGGATTTTAATTCGAACCTTAAAGCTTTGATTGCTTTAAGGTTTTTATAGCCAATTGACAAACCAATTTTTTAAGAAATGTTTCAAAGCGATTTCAAATTGAATAAACCTGAGAAATATTTAATGAGCCCCTGTCACCATTAGTGAATACGGTAGATCTTCGACCGGCTAATATCCAGCAAACGCACCCTCCGGTTACGATCCCGATGCCTTACCGATCAGGCCACCATGGCCAATTTCGGCATACAGTGAAGCGTCAAAAATCCGAGCGTCAAAAAACCGAAATGTCAAAAATTCGATCTCACTTCCATGACGTTTTAATAAACTGCTCGACAGTTGAAAGGAGCAAATACGTTTTGTGAAATAAATACGTACTAATGATAAAAGAAATGAAGTCAAGTACATGGTCTTTGGTTTTGCTACTGAAGTGAATAAAATACTTGTTTTTAGACCTTTACAGACCCATAATTGCAAGCCTATAACTAGACAGGTGAAAAAGCAAAGATGGACTTGGATAGGACATGTTCTCAGAATGAAAGCAATAGACCCAACAAGAACTGCTCTCACGTGAACCCCTGACGGCAAAAGAAAGCGAGGCAGTCCAAACCTGACCAGGCGCCAGATGGCCATTCAAGAACGAAATGCCTTTGGCTGGCCAAGCTGAGCTAGGGAATCGGCACTTAGCCGTACAGGCTAGAAAGCCACGCTAGTGGCCTCAGGCGCCACTAGGCGTTAAGAGACTAAAGAAAGAAGAAGGTGGAAGAATAATTTCACATCTCTCTACGTGATGTTTTAAATTGAGTTTGAGGTAACTTTTTCTTAAAGAAGGGGGCGGGCAGTAAACCTGGAAGAAGACTGCGGCCCCAAGGTTTTTAGGGGTACCTCGAAGAGGTACCCAAGGTACCTCTTCGTTACGTCAGATTGTCGTTTATTAGTTTTGATTACACGTCATCATTGTCTGTAGTAAATGGATAGAAACATTCAGCACTTCAAAGTAAGGCACAACTCTCACATTACCATTTTCAAAAATGCCTTACAAAAAGGCTGTTTTTCAAAAGGAGAAAAAAAAATGAAAACGGCTCTTTTCTTAGTGGTCCAAATCGCAAATTCACGAATTTTGACAAAATTTTTGGATTTCCAGACACCTTGGTCGGGAAAAGTGCTGTTAGCAACTTCTCAGGTAGGACTTTATTCACACATCGAAAGCCACGTTCCTAAGAATAAATTGTAGAGGGCCTAAACCAAATAACGCTTAGTAGGTCCCTCCCCATAATAAACGATTGACTGAAATTTCTTTTGCAGAGTTTCGTTTTGAAAAGTTTCCGGCGAAGAGCCACCGAGTCCCCCTAATCCTAAAATAAATGAAAATTGTTAAAAATTACAGTTCTGGAGCTTCAATTTAAAAAAAAAAATATCAAGGGCTAACGGTTTCGTAACGTTTATCAAAGTTGCGTTTTTAGGACTTCAATCTCTAGACTTTTCCAGATTTACCCTTTTGACTCTGTTTAACATATACCGACACATTTCCGACCCTCTTAAAGTTCGTAAAAACGCTCACCTTTTAGACATCAATTTTTTAAAAAGGAAAAGAAAATTAATGTGAGAGCCCCTCCTCCCGACCTATCCCATCAGCTCTGCCTAACATCGTGGAAGATAGCTGTTTTAAAAGTTCCATTTTGAGAAATTCCCGAGGAAGTCCTTAAGCCCTAACCTGTCCTTTACTTTGTTCAAAACTACAATTGTGTCTACAATTGTGTTTTAAGAACTTCCATTTCAAAATACTTACGCAAAATAGGTACCTAACATTTTTCTCCTCACAACATCACAAAGGGACGTCCTAACTTTAATTAAAACGACAATTCTAAGAAACTTCCTGAAGCACACCCTCCACCCCCCCTCGAGACAGAATTTGCGAAACCCCTTCTCCTGACTTCATCGAAGATCGTATGTATTTGCGTTTTTTTAGACTTAATTTCCAGCAGTTCACAGTTCTGTAACGGTGTCAAAACTGGCCAACAATCGTCCTTTTATGAACTACATTTAGAAACATTTCTATGTTGGGTGGGAAAACATAAAGCCTACTTTCCCTCTTGATATGACCTAAGACCGTCTAAATTTGACTTCAGAGCTATAGTTTAGAAAAGCTTCTGTAGATGGCCCCTAAATCCGTCCTCCCATTGTCAACATCATTAAAGATTGTCTAAAAAAATTGTTTTCGGACTTTAACATCACAATATTTTGATGGAGAGAGTCTCATCAACGAAGATCTTCTTGCATGACATAATTAGAACTTCAATGTCAAAACATTCGTGAGCGTCTATTACTAATGCAAATGACCAATGATAGTGCTTTTGAGACTTCAATTTCAAAAGAATATTCTAAAGGTGAGTCCTCGGTTCTTTCTTTGCCCTTATAATACCGAAGATGATCGAAAATTCTATTTTTTAAACTAAATTTAAGAAGAAATATCCGGGGAGGACATTCCAAAATCCTTTAAGATTACTGAAAGATAAAAATAATAATGCAGCGTTATAAAACGGCAGAAATTTTCAGTAACTGTAGTCAACTGTTTTGTATTTACAAGGAAATATCTATTTACCGTTTTCATTAGATTACTGTTTTGCATCGAAATTTTTTTTTATCCAATTTTATTTAATTTTGTACTTTAACGGGAAAGAGAGGCCAAAAAATGACTTTTAAGTCCATGTTTTATGACATAAGATAGAAAATGAGGGTTCGAAACCTTCGAAAACGTTTAAATATTAAGACTAAATGATAAATTTTAAGAGATGTATGATGATGATAAAAGAAGAAGATTTTTGAACTCTCTGTCTAAAAGCGTTTTCAATCTACCTTTAAGTGAAAACGTGTCTTCGTAGTAACTAATAACGATTAAACCTAAATATATTTTTTTGCTA
>JAXGGA010018008.1:0-22994 GCA_038373865.1 Uloborus plumipes | reverse complement strand
ATGTATCCATCTAATGTTATTAGAGTCAATTTCAGGAGCCATTTCTTAAGCATGTCTGTAACTGGTCCCAATGGATCTTAAGCATGTCTGTAACTGGTCCCGTCACCCTACGGGTGGAATCAATTTTCCAATTATTTTTTTTTTTTTTGCGAAAAATTGTTTAAAATTTTGCACTTAACAAGTTTCTGCAATGAAATAATTTTTTTAAAGAAAAATTGTTCACACACATCACATATGAAGGCTTATGTTTTTGCATCCGACGGTGTGCCTAAAATTGGCCATTCATAACCTTTAATAATATCATTTTTTGGGGGGGGGGGGGGAATCAGTTCACAGGTTTCTGCAACAAACGATTCAATTGTCATAAACTTCAAACTCCTACAAATGGATATTTTCTTTCATAGAATTCTTGTGAGTTTTGTTAAAATCTTCAGAAAAGGCATATCGTGCCACAGCCACAGTGCCAACACTTTTTATTGTAAAATGCAGAGGATTTTCTAGACGATGGTCATGGGTACAATCAATAATTAAAACTTCAAATAACTTTGTCTTAATGCTCAAAAAAGTTGAATTTTCTCTCATAAAATTTCTACTTATACACCATTTGAGTGGTTGGAGATAATCAGTTTTAGTTTTTAATTTTTTCGTGATTTTATAGAAGTTCAGTTTCTTATTTTTGAAAATTGCAATTCTTGTTTCTTAGTTTGTCATTTTTCTGGGGTTTTGCTGAACTTTTTTTTTCCGCTGTGTTGTTTTTCGTTCCTATTTTTTTTTCATTGCTCTTTTTTTCTGTTTCTCATGTTCCCATATTTTACTCAAATTCCACTATGCTATCTTTTTTAATATTTAATTTTCTGAGAATAATATAAAAGATAAAATTGAATATTAGGGCCATTCCACAGAAAAATCGCCAACAAGCAGCACATAATAACGTGTATGTTTCATGTAATAGTAATCATTTAAACGGGTAATGAAAAAACAATTGCTTAAAAAATTATAAACATGCAAAATTGTCACTTTTTATTGAATTATATGAGATATCACATTAGGACAACATTGCTACTTTTTCATGGAATGGCCCATTTAGATGTGCACCCAATAATGCTGGGGAGTACAACTAATTTACAATTAAACCAAAACGATGCAAAAAATTTTAAACTTATGCATTTCATTTTCCGGAAAATTGCTGGTAGTATTTCACCCCCCCCCCCCTTCATTTAAATTTGAATTTGAGTCAATTAATTTTACATCTACACAACAAAATTTATGTTCTTAAAATTAACATATTAATTATAATATATAATACAAAATAGTAATTTTATATACAAGAGCTAATCAAAAATAATGCATATAAAATATCTTTTTCAAAATTACCTGCACTAACCCTAATTCTAGTTTTTTTTTTCCAAAATAGTATCTATTACCGGAGCCAAAAAGTAAAATATTTAGGGCCAGCAAAAAAAAAAAAAAAAAAAACGTCTCCAGACATAATTTCTCAGCTGATGATAAATTTCAGTGTAATATGGATTCAAAAATATTCTTCTTCTGAAAGAACTAGTGCCTAAGATACTTTTTTCAGGTGCGTGGGTGACGTGGATCAGAATTTGTGTCCGACACAAGGCATAATTTACTAATATAAACTTTACTATTCAATACTGATAAAATCATTAGCAATTTCAATTGAAACAGTTTAAAAGTGCCAAGTAAAATATTAAACATTTGTTAGAAAAAGAAAATACCCAACATCCAATATAATAACCAATAACAATATAAATTATTTTAAATTTTATTTTATAATATTATCAAATCTTCGATGTCCAATATTTTTTTTCCATAGTAGTACTTATATTTCATAATATTTGTTAGTAGTATAAGTTTTTTGAGCTATGTGTGTTAATTCTAATAACAGTCAGTTTGAAAAGAATATTCTTTATATAGCAAACATAAATGATATGCACAATAATACTGATCAATTAAAAATGCAAATTAAACACTCATTAAGAAAATATATAAACAATCAACTCAGTCTCAATGCGAACACTTCCGAAAGTAGCTAGAGAGATTGAAGCACGAATATGAGCAACAGATACATCGTGGTCCCTTATTGCTTTAGTTAAATTGCTTAACTTATCATATCCTTAAGCAGTCCAAGAAGAGTTCCTGTCAGTACTAAAGAGCAAACAATTCCAACAGTACAGTTTGTTGTGTGACACACTGCCAGTAAGCCACTCACACCTTTGATAATTCACAGTCTGAAAATGACGAGTTACAGTCTTTTGCTGCTGAATTAAATTTGGCAGTGTAGGTACCGGTCTCCCTTCAGAAATCAATCTTTTGTTTTCTTCAAATAATCTTCTAGAAAAGGGTACTTTAATCAAATCGGCGACGATATCCGACATCTTGAAATCCAGCGACAAAAAAAAATACTTTGTTTAAAACATTTTACTTTCACCCGAAAAATAGCAACTTTTAGAAATCTCACCAAGCATGGAACTGCCTGCTTGGTTTCGAAGGAGCTTCAGGCACTGCAGGAGCTTCTTCGGAGGTCTCCTATCATTGGATAGGAGCCACGGCGACATTCGTTGGCATGGCAACACCCCTTCAAACCTCCTTGTGCTAGGGTTCGACTCGCAGCAGGGATGGTCTTCTCTTTCTGTTGTATGGGGATAACGGTGCTCCAGGGGAATCGTGGTTTAAACGATTGTGAGAAAGTTGTCAAGCGACTTTTTAATGAATTTGAAACTTTGTTTCAGGAGAAAAGAAAGACAAGAGAAAATATACATTCATATTTCCTGTCTTTACTTATAAGCATAATAATGAGAGTTTTTTTTTGGTGCCCATGCACTGCTTGGTTTGCTTGGGCAGACCGCACGTCACTGTAAAACACTATCGTAAACTGCTTCGATGAGGCTGCAAGGAACGGTAAGTAGGGGACTCTGGCTCCCTACGCCACTTTCTGGGTCTCCCAGGCAATGCTCCTCAGTTTCTGCAAGTAATGCCCTGCAAAGGAAATACAATGAGAAAAAAACAAGTTTTGATTTAATGCATATTTAAAGAAGGCTTCCCACTAAACTATGAAAATAAGCACTTCTCTCCAACTCTTCATACAATAGGGTCTCTTTCCCACGTTCTTCGCAACTTTATCATTTTTACTTTGTGTACTCTCAGAATTTTTGCTAGATAAAAATGTAAAAAGCTAAACTATTGTAAACTTAAATTAAATTTTGGGACTGGAACAAAAAGCAAAATAAATTCAAACACAAGTAAATATTAAGCATTCGGCAGGAAGTTTCCCCTTAAGTGACTGAAGCATGATGATGAAAACATGTGAAAACATGTGAAAAAAAATAAATTTTCGAATTTCGAATCGCCTGGGGTCTCAAAAGTTGCCTTTTATCTCCACTACCTAGAATAATATCTTTAGGTTTCCACATTGTCCCAAATAATATCAAACGTACCAAAAGTTCGAACTTTTTTTTTACGATATTGAAAATACATATTTTAGAAATGTTAGGGGATATAAATATGAACTCTTAGTTCCATTAGTATCTCTTACAAGTATGAGTTCAATAGGAGTAATTTCTCTAAATTTCCCAAAAGCCAAAAAAATAACCGAAAATCAACATTTTAGCTTTCATTTTCACACGATACGAAAAAAACCAAGTGTACACAATATAGAAATTTTAAACACGGAGTTAACTTTCACAACCCCTTTCATTTCCAAAATATGTATTTTCAATTTTGAAAATCAATTCGAAAAAGGTCGATTTTTGGTATATTTGGAGTTTTTTGGGACAATATGGAAACCTAAAGGTACTATCCTTGGGGGCTAAAATTTTAAGGGTAATTTAGTGGAGCCAAAAGGCAACGTTTGAAACCCCAGGGGTTTGAAATTCGAAAATTTATTTTTTTTCACTCCACCCTAACGGAGAGTGTCCATATTTTCAATACATTCATACATAACAGAGATTAGAGGAGGAGATGTGAGAAAATTTTAATTCCACAAAAGGTGCTGTGAACTGGAAAAGTTTGGGAACCCCTGGTCTAATTGCATTAAAGCTGATAAACATGCAACAAACAAATTATTTAACCAAATCAAAACAATAACAAAGAAAACCAACTTTCTTACCACACATACACACTAGGTTTTAACATGCCAAAGAGAAGGTTCAACATTAGAGATGCACCAAGTAGCACTTTGGCCGAGTACTCGGCCTTTCACTACTCGGCCGAGTACCGAGTACATACATACATGTACAGGGTTAGAAATCACTAAAAAATCTTACGGGCTCTACTGACCAGTGAACAGGAATTTTTTTCTTTAAGTATTAGAAGTCAATCTTTTTCTCACTTTAAAATTTACTCATTTTTACTTCTGTGTTGTTATCATTATGCCACAAGTTTGATTAGGAATATATTGGAATATGAGACAAAGTTTTTTTTTAACAAGTTCATTAATATTTGTCTTAAGGATCACTTGGACTGTTCCTGATCATAGGTAAAACGCCCAACACCAATATGCAATATGAAAAAGGTAACTACATTCGCACACCCTTAGTTAGCTTTTACACTAATTTGTTTTAAACCTGTTTTTAAAACTTTTATATAAAATTCAAGTCATATTTTATTAATATAGCAATTGTAAATAATTGCATTATACATATTTTTGCATCTTTTTAATTACTGAAAAAAATATCTTGAATAATATTCAATTATTTACATTTACTCGGTATCGGCCGAGTACCCGATTCAAATTTCCGAGTACCCGATTTGCACACCCTTAGTTAGCTTTTACACTAATTTGGTTTTAAACCTGTTTTTAAAACTTTTACATAAAATTCAAGTCATATTTTATTAATATAGCAATTGTAAGTAATTGCATTATGCATATTTTTGCATCTTTTTAATTACTGAAAAAAATATCCTGAATAATATTCAATTATTTACATTTACTCGGTATCGGCCAAGTACCCGATTCAAATTTAGCCGAGTACTGAATACGAATATTTACCGAGTACTCGGTGCATCTCTATTCAACATCTGAAATTATTTAATACACAAACTGATCACATATGGAAAGTTCTTCATAAATAGGACAACTAACTTATTTCAAACATGATTGTTTACATTAAAAGTACAGTGCCACCGGTGTTTGAGATCTCCTCTTTATGTTATATTAATATAGTTTAAGATAGTAAAATTTAACTAAGTTGTCAGTAGACAAATTTTACCTTTATTCGTTTTACATATTGAGTTGCTACAGTCATTTTAGGAGTGGATTATAATTGCATACCATAAATTTATACAGTCGAACCTGTCTATCTCGAATCATGGAACACAAGAAAAATTCGAAAGGGAGGTTTCGAGACATAGAGATGGAAATTACAAAAGTAAGCAATTGGAAAAAGTCAAACACTTAATAGATTGTTTTGCTGTTGTTGATATATTTCTACGTTTTCGGGAATTCAATTCAAAATCCTCACACACAGGGTTGGGTTTTTCCCTGGAAAAACTGGTTTTACCACGACATGAGAAAAACCAGGTTTTTACCGGGGAAAAAACCTAGGAAATACTGTTTGTCCCTTTCTAAATAAGCCTCTGCATAGATCTTATATTTTACTATTATGTCCTATGTATTATTTTGTCTTAATATATTATTCCATATTACCAAAAACACCATGTGACAAGTAATGAAATGACAACTATCTCACGAGTTAAAGATTTGTAGAATAAATAAATAAAATAAGAGGGAAGGTTTCCGTTTCGGATAAATTAATAATCTCACTAAATTTTCAAAGTTCATCAGTAGGTAATATAAATGAATGTTAATCAAAATAATTTATTTGTGTTACATGTGAATTATACTAAACTAAATCAGCTATTGCACTAATCATGCACACGAAAAAATTGCATTTTTCCACAGAATGAATGTTAAGAGGACACAAATATTTATATTGTTAAATTTATGTTTTCCTTTCTTTAAAAATTTTCTTAGGAAAAAATTAACTGCATTTATTTTATGCATGAATGAACTTAGCAAACATATCCGTTGAAAATTAATTATTTGAATAAAATTACCGAAACAATAATTATGTTTTAAGCATAAGAATTTTTACAATAACATATTATTTATGAGTTTAGACTTTCATTTATTCTTTAGCACATATTGCAAAAGAAAACAACAACGGCAAATATTTTTAGAAGCATTTTTTTATTTTGTTGGCTCACAAAAAACCAGCAAAGTCAACAATAAAATCACATTATCACCATCAAAATAAAAAAATGCTTTCCTTTTCATTTGGATTCCCCCCCCCCCCCGTGTACATAGCTCATATTAGGAGGTTGTGGATATTATAGTATTGTTCGTAACTTAAGTTCTAGCTTTGAACGAATGATTACTGTCGTTGAAATTTGATTTAAATTTAAAAAAGGGGAGGGAGAGATTGTTCATGTTTATACAGCCTTGATCATTTTACCTTAACTTACACTTTCAAAATCAAAAACATTTTTATTGAAAGGAAACCCCTTGAATGTTTTATATTTTTGTCCAAGATGGTAAAAACCATGGAGAAAACGGGTTCTTCTAAGGACGGTAAATACCATGGTAAAAACAGCTTACCACTTACACATATAGATACAGGACAGGCTTAGTTTTCGCGGGCTTCGTCCGTTAGTGAAATCGATAAAGTTGAAATTGTGCTATACTTATTGCTAAGACAACTGGTTAATTCAAAAAAGGTATCAAATAAAAATAAAAGCAGGGTAACTGTTCATAATCATAACACTGAAAATTAAAAACTTACCCATTATATCGCTTCTCAAGCCATCTCTGATTCGTCCATCGGCGCTAGGGAAATTCCCTTTTCCTTTCCTGCTGCTCGCGTAGTGATATCTGTTTTCGTCGGAGCTGCTGAATCGTTAGTCACGCGTAAGATAGAAAATCGTTTCATGATAATAAACTTTGTCTTTTTCTACGAATTTAAATTGTTTCAATGTAAATAAAGTAATATTTCCCTTTTCCGTATTTGTGAAATATTTAAGTAACAGGTCTGTCTCAAAACTCAAATTTTCGGAGACTAAAATTCAAGACCAATTGACTCGGAAAAAACAAGTCACTATTTTGTCTCATTTTCAAGCAAGTCAGTTTTAACAGTGCACATGTTCGATTGGTGACAAGTCAGGAGAGTATGGTGGCCAGGAAAGCATCTGTACACCTCGTAGAGCATATTGGCTGATTTGAGCACTGTGAGGCCGGGCGTTATCCTGTTGAAAAATTGCACTTGGCAGACCCTGAAGGTAGGGGATTGCCACCGGCCGCAGTACATTATCTACATATCGTTGGGCCGTCATAGTGCCCCGAATACGAACTAGAAGTAATACGGAATTGTATGCAATAGCGCCCCAAACCATTATGCCACGTTGTCGCGCTGTGGGGCGTTCCACAGTTACTGCCGGATTCGATCTTTCTCCACGTCGACGCCACACACGTATGCAATGACTATCGCTGGACAAACAGAAGCGGGATTCATCTGAGAGCACTACGGTTTGCCATTCTGCCATCCACGTCGCTCTGGTCCGGCACCATTCCAAACGTTGGAGTCTCTGCTGTGAGGTCAATGGCAGTCTTCTTAGCGGGCGCCGTGATTGAAGGCCACGTGCAACCAGTCGACGGGAAATGGTTCTGGTCGACACAGGAACATCCAGGGTACCTTGCACGTGCTGCAGAATCGACGTACAAGTGACTTGCGGGTCCGCCACAGCTTGTCGGTGAATCCGTCGATCCAAGCGGTCTGACGTCACTCTGGCTGCACCTGCACCCCTCAATGTGGCTACATTTCCTCTTTCCAACCATCTCCGACACAGCCGATGCAGTGTTTGCATCCATGTGGGTATCAGCTGCAATTTGACGTATGGACTAACCTCCCCTTC
Organism: Uloborus plumipes; assembly: GCA_038373865.1. Classification (NCBI taxonomy): domain Eukaryota; kingdom Metazoa; phylum Arthropoda; class Arachnida; order Araneae; family Uloboridae; genus Uloborus; species Uloborus plumipes. Next base: position 15,065 of record JAXGGA010018008.1, on the reverse strand, counting down.
TCAGTCCGATCACCATACCCCTTGTAAAGTCGTCTATATGCTGGAAGTGTCTTCGTTGAGGACGGCGTGGCATTTCCTCCTATCACACGTATCCTTCGAGACAAAAACCAAATTTCTTCGATAATTAGTCTGGCAGAAAAACCAACATGAACATAGCCCACTTTTTCAACTTCATTCTCTTATATCTTACTTCACGTGCGTCGGAGAGCTGCGCATTTCATATCATTTGCATAACTCAGTGACGTGCGTCTACGGTAAAATTTGCATGAATTTCTGACCACTCCTTCTTGGTGTTGCATTTTCAATGTCGAGCAGTGTATATATATATATATATATATATATTATATATATATATATATATATATATATATATATATATATATATATATATTATATATATATATATATTTATATATATATATATATATCTTACTACTACAGCGAAATCTGTGTATAACGATACTCAAGGGACCGAGAAAAAATATCGTTATAGACAGATTATCATTATAGACAGTTTGAGCAAGAGTAGATGGGATGTTGGCTGGGACCAAACCAAAGTATTGTAATAGGCAGGTTTATTGCTATGTACAGTATCATTATACACAGGTTTCACTGTATTATATATGCGAAAATTTGTATGGATGGATGGATAGATGTATGTATGTTTGTTCCTCTTTCACGCAAAAACTACTGAATGGATTTTAATGAAACTTTTACCATAATGTAGCTTACACATCAGAATAACACATAGGCTATAATTTATAACGATATTTGGAAAAGTTCGATCGGTAGGGCTTTTTTCATTCCAATTTAAGGTACATATTTCGCATAAATCTGCGAAGGCTTCCAACAAACTAATTCATTATTTAGTGCATCATCTCAACTCCCTGTAGATAGCTAGAATTGCATGCATCATTTATACTTTTCGCATTAAATTTTCAAGGCTTTTCTCAAGTCAAATCAAAATATAATTTTTTCAGCTTCATGGTTAATATCCAGGCTTTTACATAGACATTGGAAACGCTCGCGCGCCCGCTTTCTAACGAGCTTTTACCATGATTTGTATTTTAAAACATTCTGTAGTCTTAATCTCCCCAAAAACAACAGTGTTGTAAAAAAATCCCCCGCCAAGAAAACCTTAAATACTCAGCCTTAAAAAGTTATGATATCGAGTTTTCCCGCCAAGTTTGTGCCAAACTACAACTAACCTGTATGTATAGTTCTTTTAGATTGTTTTCCGTTTTGCCAGGCGGGAAGCTTTGTCTTGTGAGGTGGTTGCTTAATGAGTAAAAACTTCCCGCCTGGCAGGACTGAAAACAATTTAAAAGAACTATACATACAGGTTAGTTGTAGTTTGGCACAAACTTGGCGGGAAAACTCGATATCATAACTTTTTAAGGCTGAGTATTTAAGGTTTTCTTGGCGGGGGATTTTTTTACAACACTGTTGTTTTTGGGGAGATATCACATGTGTTTGCATTAATATTATTTCTTTGCCTGTTTTTTTTTCTCTTCAAAATTTACTTTGCATGTTTTTTCCCCTTCACCATTTTTCTTGGCGGTCCGACATATGTGGTTTTCTTGGCGGCATGCATTTGGTGCAAAAGTTCAAGGATCTTCTTCAGTCTAGGATAAATTTGAAATCAATCACAATGTACCACCCGATACTACGATTAAATTAAAAGTTTTAAAAAAAACCCAACCCTTACTGCCGATCTCATATTAAAATGAACTAAATTGAAGATCCCTTTTAAAAGCCTTATGCAATAAAATCAATTACAAATATTTTATTTGTTAACAAATAGAAACTGGCAACAGATGAAATTATAAATCATTGAGTTTTCTTTCCTCGTGGCCCAACAATGGAAACATAAATACTCAGATGTTGAACAGATCTAGTAGATAGAAATCGGACCAATTTTAAGCAATAATAACTCCGGGTGCGATGACCCCGGAGGGTAAATTTTGGGAAAACGTCCTCAATGTCTCATCGAGAATATTCATACCAAAAATCAACACTAAAGACTCCCGGGGAGAAAAGATACGGAAAATAAAAACGAGGGGGGGAGGGGGTGGGGGATCAAAAAACCCCCTATGCCGAGCTTTGAGACAAAATAAATGTGGGTGCAAAAGCAGAGCTCAATCCGAGTTACCGTTTAGTCTGGACCCCTGTCAAACAATTTTTAAAAAGTGCGAAAAATAGCGATTTTATAACATTTATCACCCCTCCCCCTGAGGGTCCTGGATGTTTTGCCTTAGTGTGTGCCGTCAGGGGCCGCTGGAAATTGAGTATACCAAAAATGAACTCTAGGGATCTTTATGGGGCTGAGATACAGAGGGGGGAAAACTCCGGTTTGGTTACTCGCGTAAACAGTCCTTAGTCGCTCTTTTACATTTTTCTTGGTGACGGAAATTTCTTGGCGGCTTGTATTTAGTTTTCTTGGCGGGGCGGGACGCTCCCGCGTCCAGTGATTGTAAGTAGAATTTTTAACCTGGTTAATTTGTGCTTTGGATCCCTTTTCTCGCCAAACACGGATTTCGGTTTGTTCGCCATAGAAACACTATTTTTGCGTAATGACTCTCGGAGTTTTCAACTACGCGAGACAACAAGGAAAAACGCGCCAGTTTTGAATACTTTTTGAAAATGCGCCAAGCAGGGACCCAAAGCGCACTTTCACCTTTAACCTTAAGCAATGTGTTTTTTATTGTGCTTTGAAACGTGCAAATATTATTTTGTAGAATAAATTGCATTCCTTTATTAGTAGATTGTTCACTGCATCAATTATTTTCGCGAGTTTTGTAAACATGTGTTTTACAGTATCGGTAACGTAATCGCTTGAAGAGATTGGCAACTATTAAATGGATTAGGTTCATTATTTTCCAATTTGATAGAGCTTTAAACACAAATTAACGGCATTTCTTAAATTTGTTTCTGTTGGTTGGCCACTTTCTTAGAGTACTTACAATTGGTCAGTTACTTAGTATCCAATTGAACAGGAATATTGCCAAATTTGTTGCAAGAAAATTTTAATAACTGAGATTCTCGGCGATTTTTTCAACTGGCACCAGTTTTTGTGCCAAAGACTACGTAATAATACTTTACTTTTTACACGACTTAACCAAAATAAAACGATTATTGTCTGATATTTATCGACTGTCACAAAATCTTTATCAACGATATAATACTCCCACATTTGAAAATTTTAGCTTTTTTTTTTTTGTTGGCCGATTCCGTATGTATCCATTATAAACCGTTTGAAAATTATGTCAAAACGTAAAGTAATCCGCATACTAAATTAATAAAATCCTTAAACAAGACTAAAGTTACCATTAATTTGCGTTTTTGCACAAATAATTGTCAAATGTTCCCATTAATTTCGAAATAATTTAGGACAAAAACATTTTGCGTCATTTTATGGTCAGCAATTGTATCTCACATTTGATGACTATTTCTCTGTGACAAACATTAGTGATATAGTAATATTTAATGTATTTTCATTAAGTAGGGAAGGGAGCACAATTATCCTAGGTATCCCAAAACAGTTACCTGAAAATTTTGCGACATTTTAAAAATCGTCAAAGCGGTCCGTTTTGAGTTCTTTTAGTTCAGGAAAAAAACCCAAAGGTGAGTATAAATTGTTTCTCAATATTATTACTGACCCAGGCAACGCCGGGTATTTTTGCTAGTATATATATATATATATATATATATATAACAGCATTTATCAATGTTAAAAATTTGAAATTTAAAAATTGTCTTCTAGTTTTTCGTAACATTTTTTCCCTTGTCGATAGCGCTTTCTTTCTTATGACAGCAGATTAATATTATCCATTGAATTTCAAGATGAAATTATGTTAAGTTTGGGATCTACACTGCTCGACATTGAAAATGCAACACCAAGAAGGAGTAGTCAGAAATTGATGAAATTTGGTAAGAAGACAGAGACAGCATGGAACAATAAGTGATATTTATTTCAAAATAAATAAGCAAAATTTAGAGCGAGGACGGCGTCGGCTCAGTAAGAAGTAGGACCACAGCGGACAGCGATGCACGAAGAAACACGTCTAGGCATGGAGTCAATAACCCTGCGGATGGTGTCCTGAGGGATGGCACTCCATTCCCTTTCAACTATTTGCCACAGTTCGTCCTCTGAACGAGGCAGTGACAGGTTCTGCAAACGGCGTCCAATCACGTCCCACACATGTTCGATTGGTGACAAGTCAGGAGAGTATGGTGGCCAGGAAAGCATCTGTACACCTCGTAGAGCATGTTGGCTGATTCGAGCACTGTGAGGCCGGGCGTTATCCTGTTGAAAAATTGCATTTGGCAGACCCTAAAGGTAGGGGATTGCCACCGACCGCAGTACATTATCTACATATCGTTGGGCCGTCATAGTACCCCGAATACGAACTAGAGGTGATACGGAATTGTATGCAATAACGCCCCAAACCATTATGTCACGTTGTCGCGCTGTGGGGCGTTCCACAGTTACTGCCGGATTCGATCTTTCTCCACGTCGACGCCACACACGTATGCGATGACTATCGCTGGACAAACAGAAGCGGGATTCATCTGAGAACGCTACGGTTTGCCAGTCTGCCATCCACGTCGCTCTGGTCCGGCACCATTCCAAACGTTGGAGTCTGTGCTGTGAGGTTAATGGCAGTCTTCTTAGCGGGCGCCGTGATTGCAGGCCACGTGCAACCAGTCGACGGGAAATGGTTCTGGTCGACACAGGAACATCCAGGGTACCTTGCACGTGCTGCAGAATTGACGTACAAGTGACTTGCGGGTCCGCCACTGCTTGTCGGTGAATCCGTCGATCCAAGCGGTCTGACGTCACTCTGGCTGCACCTGCACCCCTCATTGTGGCTACATTTTCTCTTTCCAACCATCTCCGACACAGCCGATGCGCAGTGCTTGCATCCATGTGGGTATCAGCTGCAATTTGACGTATTGACCAACCTCCCCTTCTCAGTTCGATCACCACACCCCTTGTAAAGTCGTCTATATGCTGGAAGTGTCTTCCTTGAGGACGGCATGGCATTTCCTCCTATCACACGTATCCTTCGAGACAAAAACCAAATTTCTCCGATAATTAGTCTGGCAGAAGAACCAACGTGAACATAGCCCACTTTTCAACTTTATTCTCTTATATCTTACTTCACGTGCGTCGGAGAGCTGCGCATTTCATATCATTTGCATAACTCAGTGACGTGCGTCTACGGTAAAATTTGCATAAATTTCTGACCACTCCTTCTTGGTGTTGCATTTTCAATGTCGAGCAGTGTATTTAGCAGATTCAAATTACAACAATAATGTTTCGAAGAATTTAACTAAACCCCATAAAACAGACCGTTTCCGACATGTTGATTAATTACGTTATGAGTTAGCTCCTAGTCTGCATAATTTCCTGAAGCGCCAACTCCATAGAAAGCATCTGTTTGGCATAGGACAGCAATAATGGACGTGTGATCTCTATAAAAGTTAAGAAGGAGCATCGCATAATATTTTCGTATTCAGCTTGTTTTTATGTATGTTTTTTCTTTATAAAAGCATTAAATGTAAAAATAGTTGCAGTATATTTTCCTAAAATCTTGTTCAAATCATATACATCATATCATGCCAATCATATACATGATGTAGGAAACTTAAACGCGGTAAAGAATACCTCCTTCTGGTACTAACGAATGTTTCTTTCCTTAACTAAATAACGCACACGTAATTTTATAATAATTATTATTTGCAAGCTTAAGTGAAGAAATAAATCTGCTTTTTAAAGTAAAGGTGTAATTTCTACCCCCCTCTCTTAATTGTTCGTACTGAAAATGATTGTGTAATGCATGATTCATAATGCACAATTGAGTTTTCCGTCATTTGCCACGTAATTCGCTTAGGTTTCTCTTACTGACTAAAGGCGACAAAGAATAATTCAGTTTTGAATTGATCCACTTAATACAATTAACATTTTTAAAAAAAGCGAAAACTGTCGCGAAGTTATTTTTTTTTCTGCAGCACAGATGTAAGGAATTTAAAAGATTAAAAAAAAAAAAGCAGTAAATACATGAATGACAAAATATTACCATACTTGATAATGGGGCAGCTCACTGATGATTTCTGTTGAAGTATTTAAGATTTGGTTAATGGTATGGTTTTCATGATCTGAATAGTCCACCATAGCTACTATCGCTACACTCAAGTTAATTCTGTGAGCAGTCAGAAGGAAATAAACGGCCAAACCATGAAGTGCAATGGTGTAACGTCTTTTCCAAAAAGGCTCTTTATTTTCTGCAAGGAAAAGAAGAGAAAAACAGTTATGCATAGGTTAAAAAGGTGTTACTATAAATCGAAATTCTATTTATGAAGCTTTCCCGTGTGTAGAACTTTCTATATACCTAAATTAGATGTTTTATTTTCCCAGTTTATGTTTAATATTTTTCTCAGGCTTTTTCTCACTTCTAGTATGACAACAAGAATGATGCAGCATTTTATTTTGCAGTATGTATGACGGATGGATCACACCCCCTACAAAATGAACTATTCTTTTTCCGTTTCGAATCCTTCCACCATCTCGCCGTGGTCAAGCTTTAATGGTGGTGGTAGTGGTGGTGCAGTGTCCACAGAAGATCAAGCAAGGCCATGGGAGGCAAGCACACAAGGAGCGATCTCTATAATGTTCCAAAAGTAGAGATACTATTGATACTATTGGTCAAATAGAGGGAGTTTCCGAAGAACAGCCAAGGGACGTAACATAGCAATACAATCAAGTACGTGAATAGATGTTAATTATGTGTCTGGGCAATTGTCACAAGGACGATAGGTTCTTGTTTACTCTTTATGGATTTAGATACCTTTGAAGGGTCCTGTTCTCAATCCCCCCCCCCCGTGTGATGATTTTTATGAGATATCTTCTGTCAAGCTTTAATTGACTCAGAAATAGTTAAAAGAAAATTTCGGCTACCAACGCATTCGATGGTACTCGCTAAGGTGGGTCAAAAAATTAATCAACATTCCTTGCTGGTTGAGTATAGTAGAAATTTAGACCAAATTGAGAGCGAAAAAAGATTCATGATTGCAATACTAACTTCATACGAGTTAGTAATATGTTAATATTTGGAAACTTACCATCTTCGTTGCATTGGCCGGAAGTTTCATTAGCTTCTTTATTTTTGATGGCATAACTTCTTTTCCACTTGCATAATCTGTTGCACATTTCAGTCAACTTTACTGTCATATTTTTGATTGATCTAAACCTTGTCCAATTAGAGCATTTTCTGTTTAACCGCACTAAATTCAGACTCGTCTACCTAACAGGTAGGAAAAAAAAGAAATTGGTTTTTGCGTATTTTTAGACGAGGCGTTAAATAGAAAACGTTTTATGGGTTTTGGCAGTAGTTAGTCACAAGGTATAACGCGGAAAAGCGTTTTTTATGATGTTTAGATAAAGATTGAGTGTAAAAAAAAAATTCAAGAATGTACTTGTGTCTACGAAGTTTTTAAAAATGCATCCTTTTTTTTAATTTGTCCACATGCTATCTTTGTATCCAGCTATTGTCTGATCAATTCTGCCTTGCTAAGCGCAGAAATGGTACCTGCATACGTTCTTAAACTGAGACGTTGCTGCTTAAAGTTTTGTGCCTCCATGTATTTGATGCAGGAGGTCCTCTTTCAGAATTTCTTGAAAAATATTTCCCGTTCTCAAATGACCGTAAAACATTGTTTATAGGTAAAATATGTTACAAAGAACCACTGGTGGTAATAACTTAATTTTACAAAACCGTGCAGATACGACTTTTGTGCTTAGCACAATAGTATATTTCAAAAAGCTGCGCTGTTTTTAGGGTAAGTGTAAATGAATATTTTTAAATCCTTTACAATGCCGTTTTTATCTTGTATTGTACCTATTAAGATAAAAAAGACATTTCAAAGGATTTGAAAATATATTCAATAAAATGTTTCAAAGCGTGCTCGGTAGGCAAATGCTAAGGTGTGTTTTGAAGATCTAAACGAAATACAGTTTCTATTGCGTTGAAGAATAATAATGAGTAAGTAATCATTTACAGTAAGCAGGGCCGCCGCTACCAGTGATGGGGCCCGGTACCAATTTTAATGCTGGGCCCCCCATGCACCCCCCCTCCCAATTGCATATTTTCATGCCATCGTTTCAGCACATTTGCAATTGTAAAAAAAAAAAGGAGAAAAAAATTTCGGAAAACCTTTTTTGTTTTTAGTTACGAAAGTGTGCATCTGATTTTATTTTCACGTTTTTTGTATCGCCAGATGATTCTAAAAAGCGGTACATTTTCCTTTGTGCAAGCGTGTTTCATTCATTAGTGTTTGTACTAGCAATTGTTTCATATTGAGAATCTGCAATGGAAAGCGAGATTTTTTTTTTTTTTTTTTGATGAAATTATTGACACTATTACTGGAAAAACATGTTCATAACCTTACGGGCCCCCCAAAGCTCTGGGCCCGGGTACTAGAGGTCCAGTATTCCCCCCCAAATGGCGGCCCTGACAGTAAGTAACATGTTACAAAGTAAGTAACATGTGGAATTTCATTTTAAAGGATTTTCTTCACTAAACTTATTTAATATTTTGAAATAAAAAGCACAAAAATGTGAACTTATTGCTTGTTATCTAAGAAAAAGTTTTTGAACATTTTTAAACTGCTGTGGAGACAAGTGAATAAATGACATTTGGTACTTTAGACTTCCATACGAATTCCTTCTGAATGCGAAATGCTTTTGAATATTTTAAAAATATACAATTTCAATGTTTTTTAATTTAAATTAATTTATTTATTGTTATACATATATACATTCAGTGTTTAGGGTTTTTTCTCTGTTTTTATGTTTTGCTTTTTTTTTACAAGTTTTTTTCTTGCATTACTAAACCATATTAATAAATTAACAAAAGGATAAAGATAAAATCTGCAAGCGTAATTCTAAAAAACGATTTGCTAAAAGGGGCACTTAAGTTACAAGTGAAGTTTTTAAATTAACATAAATTTAGAGAGAAGAATCAGCAAGTCACCTAAAAAGGAACCGTCAAAAGAAAAATAAACTTTATAAATATTTTTCAAATAGTAAGAAACATTGATGCATTTTTTTTTTCTTTATTTCATTTCTAAAATTTATTTTATTTTAATTGATTTATTTCTTTTGATGAAAATTTTCAATAATAAAATATTCTGCTGTGGCGTAAGTTTCACGATGATAGTATCACCTAATCCTGCCTCTTATTTACGATCATGGTTAATGTTATCGGTTGCTTTAAAATTATCAACATTCAGGTCTAATTCTTTATTTACATCGCTCTTTATTCTTGTCCATTTTGGTTTAATTTCATTAATATTTAGATTAGCCGATTAATTTTTTGACAAAAATTAGTTGGCTTTTCTGCTATGCGAATTTTCTGTTAATTCTCAGCAAAAAGAAGGAAGCCCCAAAAGCAATTTCAGAAAGTATAAGTATTCCATAATAATTTTTCTTTAATTTCTGTTATTACTGTCTTCGAATTTCTAACTATTATTATAGTTACAGCAGTAAGTAACTGCTTTAACTATAATAATAGTTGGTGAGTTGGCGGTGTATTGTATATTATTATAGTTGCTGTACTTTTAAATATTACACATTTGTAATTGAATTATTGTAATTTTAAAAAGAAAACAAGTCATAATGCAAAATTTATTGGTTATTCTGATATTTAATTCAGTTGAAATTTTAAAAAATACGTAGCATTCAAACTTTGGGATATCGTTAAGCATTAAACAAAACTTTATCTCATAAACTAATAATTTTAAAAAAAGGTTTTTTCTTTTTAATTTAATCAGCGAATGTTATGCTAACAATTTCGGGAAAAGTTTTGTAAAATCAAGCGAAATTTAAAAACACTGGATCAATAAACTAAATAGAAATTCACCTACCGTAGCTCTTTACTCATATGAGATGCTGTCTCTTAGCGACCTTAATGGTAATTCGCTGACGAAATTCTAAACTTAGTCGGCTGGGCGAGAACACTTACGCTCACGAGAAACCTGTGTAAATAATATCACAAAGAAAAGAAAGAACGGGAGTCCGAGAAGGCTCAATCTTGTAAGATATATGGAGAAGACATGCTTTGGCGCGTTAAAGAGAAAAAGAAATCTTCGCACCGTCGGTATTAGAATGAAAAAAAAACTAATATTCAACTGCGGATGACGACTGTGAATAACAAAGTAACTTAATATTCCTGCACACAACAAAACGGTTTCTTTTCTCAACAAATAGCTGTATTACCGACGTGGCTTGGATTTCTTAAAGTTCTTTAAACGCTGGCTAATCTTCAAAATAAATTTCGACAAAATTAATTTATGTTAAAATTGAAGGGGCAAGTGAATAAAGGTGATATGTGACAGTTGAATTTCGCCGATTTACACAAATTCAAATTAGTGTGTATTCAATTGTGTTAACTCAAAAACACAATTGAAAGGGCAAGTGAATAAAGGTGATATGTGACATTTTTTTAAATTTCTAGAAAAAGCTTTCAAAAAAAAAAAAAATATACCTTTTCACCTTCATCCATGGTAAAAAAGTATGTTTTTCCAAAATTGTCACATATCGGCTTTATCCACTTGCCCCTTCAATTAGACAGTAGCCCTAAGTACGCAGTTCCGTCGAATTTAATTTAAAAGCCTCTTAATCAGCGGTTCTCAACTAATAGTAACACGATGATTTACGACAAATAGAAAAGAAAAACTATTTGTATGGAAATTTCATTTGTTTGGAACAGTAGAAAGATGAAAGCAAGCTTCAAGGCAACAATGTGGATACATGTTCATAACGAATTACGTATTGTATGTTGTTGGCAATTAATATAGGTTTTTAATATGTCGTATCATCACCCGAATGTTAAGATTGTCACACACTTGTCTTGCATGGATGCTACAACGTTAAGGGTAAGCTATTGGGGATAGTGTTCCACTCGTGAAGAAGTGCGATCTTCAAGTCTTCAAATATAAAAAAAGCCTTAATTTTCATCTGTGTTGTGTAGTATTTGTCCCACAAGCATCCCAAGCTGCATTTTATCTTGGCTCAATATTGGCGTGAGATTGTTCATGCTGGCTATATCCTGGCCAATATTGGGCCAGCTTTCGCAATGCTCAGCCGACATTGGCTTTACACTGTATCAACAGTATAGTGTTTATCTTGGCGCACATTAATGTGCCAATAATGGCTGAAAAGTGGGCATGCAATATTGTATTTAGACTGTCGGACAATGTTGGCGCAATAGTGGTTGAATTCTGGAAAGCCAATATTGGGCTGAAGATGGCGTTTGATGTTTAACCGATTTTGAAAGTTGTCTGAAAAATGATGCGTATCTTCTTAGGTGAGCAATTGAAGTACATAATAAGAGGGTTTCAAATAGAAAATTAAATAAATATTTATTTCAATTCAAAAACTTAAGCATTTCTTTTACCTAACTGAATGAATCATTTTCCGTTAGGAATTGCAGTGAAGTAATTGCTTTGCATCTGAGCCACGCCTGTACGAAAGTTTTTACAAGTTCAAAGTATTCTTGCGTAATTAATCTTTATATTTTTAGGTTCATTTTGTGTTCCATAAATCTTTTTCAGTGAATTTTTACACATTTTAGTTGATTACGTTACTGACAATTCTGCAGTGTTGTTGTTATATAATTTCGGTACCGAATAGCTAGCTGCTAGCTGCAATGCTGCATTTGAACTATTAAAAGTTGTTGTTCAGATATTTGTTAATTTTTAGGGTTTTTGCTTCTTGACTTGTTTCGCTCAGGTTACTTCTATCCGAATTAAATAAGTTTCTGTTGTATTTATTGCTGTTATTATGGTGTTAAAGCGAAAAGAAGAAAAAAAAATCGCTTACGTGCATTTTTCATTGCTCCCTCTCTATTTAAAGCATTGTTCATATCGTATGTTTCATTCAAGTTATTATTATTTACGTATTTATTTTGCACGTTCATTCATTGTTTTTTCTGAAAATTCTACTGTGTGTGCTTTTTTGATATTTTCAATTTTTTATATAAATTATTGAATATCTGTGAAGTTTGTTCCAATATTAGAAATTATATAGCAAGGTTTGCATGAAAATAAAAACTTAATAGGTAAAAATTTTCTTCATGTTAGTCTATATTATCTGTGTCTGCAGTGATTATGGAGGCCCTTTCATGCTGCTAGCCTCTTTCATTTAATCAATAAGTATAAAATAGCTTTTATCATCCTGGGTCCTATTTACTGTGATATTCCCTATCTTTCCCACCAAGTGGCAGTGGTGAAACTAAATTGGAGCTACACTGGAATTTTACGAATTCTTAATTAGTGAATTTGAGGAGTTTTTTAACTGTCAAATTTTTCTCCAATTTTTTGTCGTTATTTGTTAATGGGCATCCGAAGAAAAATTAATTAGTTTGATGATACAGGGTAGATATGTTGTTAATAAATATTCTTCAGTGGTAGCTATCATAGTGAAATAAAAATATGACGTACATGAGCACACAATTTAAAACTCTGTAGGGTATAAAAAACCATGTACAGAGGGTAGGTGAAATTTTTGGTGAGATAATGCTTTTTGCTTTCAATCCTGTGTCCCTAACAGAATAAAGTTAACCTTTTTCATTTATTTATTTGCAAATTTTGATGATAGCCAATGTTTAAAATTGATATTAATTAACGATTATCGAATGATGCACACATATGGGCAATGAATGTCTGCGCGCCAAGTATGTTTGTATTATCTATAGCTATGGTAGCTATTTAGAATTTCTTTTTCGTTGAAAATAGTAAGAAGTTTTATCTATTTATCTATTTATATTTGCAGAATTTTGTCAAACCTCGTTAAAACAAGAACTAAAAAACAGGGTTGCGTAGTCGGAGAGTCGGAGTCGCACTGATTTTGAACCAAAGGAATCGGAGTCTCTGAAAAATATGTCGACTCCGACTCCGACTACTTCCGATTTGGATGAAATTTTATGGAGGTGAAAACATATCTTTGAAACTAACACATACAAATTTTCAGCTTCCAATATCCAAATCCTAAGCATCTAGGATCATTAAAAAGGGCTTCAAAATGGCGGGTCTGCTTTGTGAAACGAATTGCTATGTTTGGGCTTATGCAAGTGAATAAAAAATATTTGCAGCAAAAATGCAATGTTTTAAAATAAAGTCTGGCCATTTAACAAGAAAAGGATTAGTTTTGTACGGAATCAAATGACAAGAGCGGCACTTGTCTTTTGCTCTGATGAAAATTGACTTTTTGGGAGGTCACAGTGACCTCCGAGAATTAAGGTAAATATGATGGAATTACCTGCGAGAATTCTTGAGAAAATTGAACTTTTTGAGAGGTCACAATGACCTCCCATGACCTCCAACTGGGATACCCCAGCTTGCTACCCCCCCCCCCTAAAGTGAGTCCTTGCTATGACCATGAATCAAAATAAAACTTTTAAAGATGGACTTAATATTTCAACCTTTACTTGAGGTTTTTCCCTCTTCACATTTGGGTAAAAAAAATAATAAAAAAATAAAAGCAGGAGTCGGGAGTCTGAAGTTTAAAAATCCCGGAGTCGGCCATTTTTCCTCCGACTCCGCAGCCCTGCTAAAAACCCTTTAAAATCTATTTGTCTTAACTGTTATTCTTCTTATGTGGCGAACAATAAGCAACGAATAAAAGGACGGAGATAAGAAATGCAGTCAATTTTGGCAGTACTTAGTTTTAAGCCTGTTCGAATTAACGAGGTTCAATTGTAACTACAAATAACTTCCACTCTGACTCCCAATCAAACATCTTTTTTCATTTAACAAGAGCAAAACTTTTCCATGGTTATATGCAGGAATTCTGGAGTTTTTTGACTGACAACTTATGCTAAAGTTCCTCTCCTAAAAAGTATCACTCAGTAACGTACATAGACTTGGGTGCGCCCCCCACCTCCCTATAAACGAAACAAATTTGTTTGCCTGTGTAACTCATAGTGCTATTTTCCTGGATAATGCGCCCTCTAACCTCTTGTTCTCCCCTTGCTGGGGGTAGGGGGGTTGCGGGGGTGCTATGTATGCCACTAGTATCACTCATAGTCTGTGGTTTTTCTTGGACTTCAAATTGTCAACAAATTTTTCACATTTATAATTCCTTTGATTTTGCGCAGTTACAGTTTGTACAGTCGAGCTCTGAAAACTTGGCCTAATGTGGACTGAATGTGATTGAGTTTGAAAAAGGTGGGTTCTCAGATTTTTTGCAGTGCCTGAGGTTTGCAATTGCATTTGAGGTTTGCGTGAAGTTTTCAAGACTCGATAGTATCACTTTTTACATGTAAATAATGCTCCTTTAGAGCATGTATTCCATAAAATTTTTAATTGCGTTTTCATACATACAGTGGTCCCCGCTTTATCGGGTAATGGATAAACGAATACCCAGCTTATACGAATAAAACCTTCAGGAACCGAATATTTCTCCATAGACACAATATTAAAGATTCCCCCGCTTGATCGAATAAGTTCCCCTGATAATCGAATAATATTGATCAGCTTTCGCAATAATGTTCGCTGAGAAAAATTTTGAATAAATTAAAAATAAATTAGTAAGAGCAATTATTTGCGCAAGGATTTTTTTTTATAATATTGTCGTTTTATAATTCTGTCAAAAATAGTCGAGAAAAGTAACACCCCCCCCCCTTTTTTTGACGTTGCTATTATAAAAAATGAAAACAATAGATAGCGCAAACGATAATTAAATTAAATAACACGTATAAATATAAACATTGCAGACAATGTGCACTTTTTCAACAAATAATGTAGGGAAAAAAGGTTTTAACAAACAAACAGTTACTCTTCTACCATTTTTATACATACTTAAAACCATGGCTGCCACACTTCAGTCTGGCGTACGGAATTCCGTATTTTGTAAAATGTCGTATCATTTGGAAATGTGTTTCGTGAAAAAATAAAATGAAGCTTTAAAAAATATCTCATTCAGATTTTTCGAAAAAAAAAAACAAGCAACTGCTTAATAACTTTGGTACTAATCTCTGGTTGCACCTTGAAGATAGTTTTAA
>JAXGGA010018007.1:0-22996 GCA_038373865.1 Uloborus plumipes | reverse complement strand
GTCTCAAGAATAAAACTAAGTCTGCACCAATATCGTTTAATAATCTAAGAGTTTCAGCCATTAAATCTGGTTTAAGGCAGAATCACAAGCATATACATAACCAAACCATCAATACATTCTTGGAATGCTGTTCTAACTTTATCGTCTCCTCTAGTATCCAACATTTTTGTTAAATTCTTTTTTAAAACAATCATTTATTCAAAAATATAACAAATTTATTAAAAAAATAATAAAAGGTGCTAAACAACTCTTCAGTAATACGTTTTATTTTAAATAATGATAATAAATTTACATACTATGCACCCTAAAAGAGTCAACGAAATTTATTTATCAAATCAATGACAAAATATTTCCCAATAAACTACATATATTTTTTAAGTTTTTCTTCTTCTTACTATTTTAATTTCTTTATATTCGGACGAATTCGGTATTGCTATTTTACATATGTGCATTATCTACTTAACAGAATGAGTTAATTTAAATGAACAAGTAAATGTCATGAACAATTATTCTAGTGCTCTGCTCTACAAACGTGTAAATTGCTATTTTCTTACCAGAAGTCCAAAATTGTAACAACATTTATCTTAACTACATAATGTTACGCAACCAAGTTAAAATTTTATCCTCCATTATTTCTTTCTTACTTAGTCGTTACTGCCCTTTTAAGTGGGTGTGGTTCACTAAATCGGCTATAATTTTTTCTCCCTTTAGTTTGACAGTTTTTCGCCCTATTCCACTGAGTAATTGCAAATCGTGAGCTTTAAAATACCCAGAGATATTTTCCGCCGTCTCCATGCGTATTCTGTAACGTTTGTCATGATTAGTGTCAATAAAGTCTTTGAGGGACGTAATCATAACACTTGGAATTCTATGTAACTATTTTTCTTTTCGCCTCCTTGGAAAACTACAATGACTTTCACCATACTGTAGCCTTGGGCCATGCTTTAGCCTTCTTTTAAGGGGTCATACAGAAGTGCGTTGTAAAGGTTAGTTGCTTTTCCATATTCAAATATTTAAGGGTTTTTTTTTTTTTTTTTTTTTTTTTTTTGAGCAGTGACAAATTGCTATTTTGTTTTAGACCTCATTTGCCGGGTGGTTCCTTTTTAGAATTGGCAATCTGCTTATGTCACGCGTGTTATGTCAGCCTCTGCTCTTGAAAAATTCCATTTTATGACAAAACAAGAAGTTCTGTCAAGAACTAAACGAGCCTACTTTCCCGTACATCGACATCGGCGTTCTAGCATCTGATCATTATTCTCTTGATTATCTGAGTCTAAAAATTATGTAAAACATACCTTTTTAGCACTTAAAGCTGATTTCTAAAAGCAAAATATACCCCTCTCATCAGATGAAATAGACACATAAAAAGTAAATAAATGAATAAATAAAGTTTTGTCGCACCTTTTAAAGAACGTAACTGTTACAGTTCTTCCGTAGAAAAATTCCTCAATTGTTTTCAAAAAAAAAATAAATAAAAGTACAAAGTACATCAAAACACATTTTATCAAAGAAAGAAAATAAAAAGAAAAAAAAAACTCGTCCGTTGATAAAATGTCTCGAATTTAACTTTTAATCCGTTGCTAGTTGTTAAATATAAATAAAGAAAAAAATGCCCTCGTGAATGATACATTTTTGTTACAAAAAAAACCGTCTGCAAAAAAAAAAAAAAAATAAATAAATAAAATAAAACAAATGAATATAAATAAACAAAAAATCGTCTGCACAGTCAGTCATTTTTTTCTGAGCCTGCATTTCCGCCATGTTGGCGGAGTCGGAGTCGGAATCAGAGTCCTCACAGAAGATAATTCAGAAAAGTACTTTACAAACATTATTTATCAAAACTATTTTCTTACAAAGTTAGTTTGAAGGAAATCCGACTTTAAGTTCAGGATCAACATTCAACTTAAATTCCCCGTAGGCGCTAATGTTAATTTTTTTTTCTGAACGGTTCAATATTGAACGAAAAATGCTTTAAATCAAAAAGCGAAATATGGGAATGGGCCTCTCCGAGATCTTTCAAGCAAAAAAAAGTTTATTCCATTCGGATGGTTCACTCAGAAGTTATTAGGTGGGAAAAGGTTGCTTGAACGGTTCAATGTTGAAAGAAAAAATGTTCAAATTGAAAATTTAAATACGGGAATGAAATATCCTTGATAAGATCTTTCGAACAAAAAAAAGTTTGTTCAAATCGGACTGTTTGCTCAAAAGTTAGCATCGCGGGACCGGTAATTTGAACGGTTCAAAGTTGAACCAAAAAATGTTCAAATCGAAAAATCAAATATGGGAATGAGCTGTACTCGCCGAGATCTTTCAAACAAAAAAAAGTTTATCCAAATCCGAATGTTCATTCAAAAGTTATTAGGGGGGGGGGGGGACAGACACACAGACCGACCGACCGACACACAAATTCCCCATCTCAATACCCTACTTTCAAATTTTTGATTTTTCGATATTCATTTCAATTTTTTTTTTTTAACTTGGCGATATTTTTTGGACTTGGCGATATTTTTTAAACTTGGCGATACTTTTTGTACTTGGCGATATTTTTTAGATGCATTAAGCTACTTTTAATACTTTTTTCGTCTTCCTTTTATTTTTAACGGGAAAGTAGGCTAAAAACGATTTTAGGCAGATACAATAATTTCTATGTTGTGGCTGCACTGTAAAAAATAAATATTGTTTTTACAGTATAATACAGTTAATTTCATAGTAATAAACTGTAAAATTGCTAATTTTACAGTTTATTACCGTGCATTTTTCAGTTTTAAACTGGAACCGGGGCTGCCAGTATTATACTGCTGTTTTTGCAGCATAATATTGCTGAAGTTTACGCAATAAACTGTAAAATTTCTAACTTTACAGTAATAAACTGTAAGATTGCTAGTTTTATAGTTTATTACTGTGCAGTTTACAGTTTTAAATTGGAACCTCGGCTGCCAGTATTATACTGTAAAAACAACAGTTACTTTTTTGTAGTGTATAATACACAAAAATTTCGAGTACATGTGTTTTCATCCAGTGAGAGGTATAAATTCAAGTATGAATTTTCTGGTAGTATATGCAATATTAAGAAAATACTCTCCTTCTTAACACAGAAAAAAAAGAAAAACTAATTAAGAAGGAAAAATGATTTCATGGAGTGAGCTTTTTATATTTCGTGGTGTGTTAACTAAATTAGTTATAATATTTACACTTAAAATACTGTGTGACATAACTACTGGTTAATCGAATTCATGAATTGATTGACATGGCAGATCAAATGTGCTCAATTTTGTCATTTCTTTTAAATTTTACATTAGTTTTTTAGAACTAGAATTAACTATGGTTATGGAAAATCAGCTCTGAAAACTATAAACCTTCTGCAGTTACTTTATTAGTACTTAAACCTAAGTTCTCAGATTTTTAAAAATATTTTTCTCATCATTTTCAAATGCAACTATTGCTTAAATAAACTTATACTAGAAAATACAGCTTTAAGAAAAAGTCTTTCCTTCATGCCTTAAACTTAAAATAACATCATACGAAAAACTCTATTTTCGTTTTAAACACTTGCCTAACTATATAAACTAGTAAACTTTTTTGTTATTCTAATTTGCTTTTTTTTTAAACTTCCCTGTTACATTTAGTCTTTGCCTTTATAAATGTAAATATAATCAAAATATGGAAAATTTTATTCATTTTATTTAAATAATTCTTTGTGCAGTTTATACTGTTTAGTTATTTATGGCAGATTTGTCTGCGTTGTTTAGAAGAAAAAAAATTTCACGAAATTGTTATGTTACTAATATTTTTTTTTTTTTTTTTGTACATTTAACCCCTTGAAAGTATCTATTTTACACTTGTGTATTTGAGAATACGCGCGGATGGCCAGGTTGGTATCGAGGCCGCACCGACAGGAAGGTTAAAATATAACCTAAAACTTAAAAAGCTCAATTTTTTTCCTCCCCAAACTGTTATCCGTTTTAAATTCCCTGGTAAAATTATATCTTTCTGTATCTCAAACTCTTATTATTCTAGTGCCAAAATCATGTTATTTGTATCACGATTTTGCCTTTGCGGTTCTCACAATCAATTGGCTTAGGTGCGAAAAACACTTCACCTTAAATGGCGGAGATGACACTTAAAGGAAGAAATATATCTCTGTACTTTGCTGGGTAGGTGATTATCGCCGAAAGCGTAGATCGTAATTTTGGACAAGTTTCCAGAAGTACGGCAACATTTCGTGACTTCGGGATGTTCTTTAATTATTACGTGCCTATCTTTCATTTCTACCTGACGGATTCGAGTGTTTAACAATTCTAACAAGTTCCTGTTCAGGACGTAATAGTACTTAGGTTTTCTGTTTGACTCGATGTCTTTTGTTGAAGTAAAATACGAAAGTGTTTGCTGAGTTTGACGGTTGTTTGGGTAGTTTGGAGAAAGACAGTAGTGAAATATTTGAACTAGATTATAATAACTAAAAAAAGCTCCTATCTTTCATGAATTAAAACTTAAAACTCATTGCTTCTGCACTTACTTTTCATCAAAAGAAAGAATGAAAATATGCGGAAAAATTTATTGATGTTAGGATGCACACTAACAAAGTAAAATGTACTTTAAAAAAAAGAAGGGTAATAGTTGAAAAAGTAGTTCTGTAGATCTTTACTGAAGAGCTTTCTTCGATATTAACTTGTCGGATGACTGGTTTACGACACATATGTAGCAAGCAGGTTGCCGGTATATGCTCGTAGTTCTGCTGCAGTCAAGGCTTGTAAGTTTATTGTAATAATTCATCACATAATTTGGCATAATTCATCATTAGACTTTATGCCTTTACACATGCTTAAAGCGTTTTATTGTTGTTGTTGTTGTCTTATGCCAGCTATTCTAACGGTGTCGTTGCTACTTCTCTTTTACAACGGTACCATAATTTGGTGGGAACTTTAACTTCCACAGCACACATGCCATAAGGACGTTTGCAACTATTCACGGCACTACAACGCATTCACATATAAATTGATAAATGCAGGAGATTTTTTTTTATATTTAAGTAAAATTTTTGAAGTTAAGCCTTTTTAAAATGACTTGATTTAATAATTAGAGTTACTTCCCTTCTGGTGGCTTTCTCTTTCAAGACGATTTAACTTTTTTTTTATTTCATACAAGACATTTGAATCTCTTGACAGGATATTAAATTTACTTACCTATTATTTTATAAAAATTTAAAACTAATATGTAAAATTTTATATATACGTGGCACTGAAAATGTTAAATCTATTTTTAAGAAACACCGTTTAAATATTAAGTATAAAATTAATGGTTTTGTGCACTGTGTCTTAAACCCATAAGTTTTTAAACACCATTTCATTATTTGCCATTTAGTGAAATATCCCGTAAGATAGCCCAAGAATGTCCACCAGACCATGAAACGCGTCTGGTTCAGAATAAAATAACTTAATTGAAACCATTCATAAACATACACGCTACATAGCAAATCTTCTGCAAGCTACCATAAGAGCAATTAAGAGTAGCCATAACCCTTGAAACGTGGTGGAAGAGCTATGAGCTACGTGAAACAAATTGCGAAATGGGGAAGCCTCACCAGTTTCCTAAAATCAAGCGGTGCAAGCTTCAGTCCTGAGGGAGGTCAAGTCAAGAATTTGTAACACGACGTATCTTTCGTGTCAAAGATTGCACGAGTCCTTTCCATGATAAAATAGTAGACGGTTTTGCTGTATTACGGAATGTTCCTCGTAATAAATATATCTACGTGATACATTCAATTTATTTGAAAGTATTTAATATTATTAGCTTTTATGGTAAATCAAATTTTAAATAAATAAAACACTTTAACGATTATAAATAAGTAATGAATTCCAAACAATTTTTATATATACAGATTATACAGTATTGGTTTTTAATGTTTGAAATTTACAAAAAATAAATAAATAAATAAATAAAATAAGATAAAATAAAATAAATAAATAAATAAAAAATCATTATAACGATCTCTAATTGGAAAGGTGTTGGTAAATTTGGACTACAAATGAAGCCACTCATACCCGAATTTTTAAATTTTCGAGTTCCATACACAGTGCAAAAAAATGGGTACAACTGTTAAGTTCAAACCGCCATTTGACTTTTTTTCGTGACGAATTTTAAACGGTACAATACGCTTTCGTAAAATACAGAAACAAATAAATGAAATAGTTTGAAAACAAAAAAAGGAATAATGGCTAGAAGGTGTTTGAATTACAAAAGTTACCTGTATTTTCTAGTTTTAGAGAATCTAATCTGAATGATAGTGCACCACCAGTAGACCAAATGGAATTTCTTATAATGCACCATTTAAAGTCTTTTGAAGCTTTACCTACCTAAATGTAACAGACGTACTAGCTTTTGTATTATAAGCGAATGAAAAAAAAAGTAATTATTCATATTTAAGCTGTTAAAAATAGAGCTTATTTTATTTTGTACATAATATTTGTTTGTTTTTTAAAATAAGTTATGCTCTTTGTCAGTGTAATTGTATTCTGATTTAAATTTTCATCTATTATTTTAAAGTTATTACTGTTTTTAAGCTTTGATACATTCAGTTATAAATACAAAATTTTTTCATTCCAATTAAAATGTTTGTTTTTTATCTGTATAATATTTTGATTCTGACTTGAATCTTTTAAATGCTGCAAAATATATCAAAGAGCTTAAAAAAGGCTTCAAAAGAACTTGCTTTTTAGTAATATATACTCTAAAAACAACACATAACTGCGAATTCCAGCTTTTTTTCGCAAAGTGAGGACATCCCTTTACCTTATAACATCTCCCTTATTTGTAACAACATTCCACACAGCAAATAAATTACGTAAACAAATCGTAAATCTCCACCATTTTTCAAGAACTCACACTAAAAATAATAATCCCATTCTCTATGATACTATCTTGAGAAACCTTTGCATATCAGTTCATATTTCCAACATCGTCCTCCGCAGGGAAAAATGAAGGAAGCAGTACCACCATAAATTCGAAGCAGCCCGTTCTAAGGGAAAGGGAATCTCACCTATATATAATGCCAAGCCCTTGACAGCCCTCTCACTGCTTCCATCTGCAGAATTTAGAACTCCATAAATGGTTATCCATTACTTCAGTGTGAAAATTGTTTTTTTATTTGGTTCTTATATCCTTTTTTCCTTCTTCGAACGCTCGTAGAAGATTGGATTGAAGGGAAGGAGTGATTTAATTCAAACGACTTTTTTGGATATACGGTTCTTTAAAAAAAGGTGAACGTTATTTTGCATTTTAACCTTTCCACCCAGCTCATAGCTGAGTGAATTCAAAGGGCATTTTTCTTCTTATCCAAATCGCTTTAGAGGAGGCTCGATTTGTGCAGTTCTGATCTTCAGACAGGTGGTTCGGACGATTTGAATAACTGAATTGATATCATTTATACATTAAATACGGATTGTTGACTTTTGTCACGTCACGTTTCTTAAAGTTTCTTTTCTTTCCTTTTTTATCCTGTTTTGCAAGATTGAGTAGCTTGAAGTAATTTATACAATATATTCCTTTCTGGTAGAATGGTTATTTATAAGAACTAATGTAAGTAAACTACGCCATAATTCATTTCGTTTATCAAACACTCGAAATTGCTTCGTACTTCTTTTACATTTCTTAATTTTGGCATCTTGAGTTTAGAATAGAAGAAAAAAGAAGAGGAAAATATTTAGTATGTAATCTCCACTTTTGAGCTTACCTTCTAGAAACTACAGATACTCTTGGAATGCACTTAAGTTTCAATTAAGCTCTTTCAATACTGGGTCATTCCATATAAAATCAACAAATTTTCAGAAATTTTCTGTGCAGCACCATTTTTGATTTTGATCATACTGGGTAGGAAATATGCACCAATATTCTGTACCTCCAAACTGTTTTATTTTTTTCTCGAAATTTTTTTTTTTCTTGAGCTATAGCCATTTTTTTTGCTCCGCCGATGAGTAAAATTCGACATTTTTGATCTTTTTTCTAACAGCTCTGGTAAATTTACTTAAAGTGGTAGAAAGATCAAACATGGCTTATTTTGAAGCTAAAAGAATGAACTTTCATTTGTGCATAAAAAGAAACGGTTTGGGCTAAGCCTAAATATAAATTTTCCCATGTCAATTCGCGGTTCAAAAAGTGTCGTTTTCGTCATTTCAAGCATGAAAAAATGTATGAAGGACTGACAGTGGGGTTCTATTTTTTTTTTCTCTTGCACCCAGTTATAGATACTAGAAGCACAGAAAAAAATTAGATGATACCAGTAGTCTTTCATTATGAAAAAAATGCTTAAGCTTGAGAAAAAATGAAAATTTGCCTTTTTCACTCCCCAAAAACGGCCTGTGGAACAGGTAGTAAAAATTTACAAATGCATGGAGTAAAAAGGTGTTACATTGCCCTTTAAAATGAAACAAAAACTGTCTTGTTATTCCAAGGCATTAAAGAGATATAAGCTTTCAAACTTTGAAAAAAAATGAAAAATATCCTTTTTCACTCCCCAAAAACGGCTTGTGGAACAGGTAGTAAGAATTTGAAAATGTATGGAGCAAGAAGGTATTGAACTTTAAAAGGAAACAAAAACTGTCTTGTTATTTGAAGGCATTAAAGAGATATAAGCCTTCTAAGCTAGATGATTATTAAGAAAAAATACATTAAACTTGAGAAAAAATGAAAAATGGCCCTTTTCACTCCCCAAAAATAGCCTGTGGAACACTTAGTAAAAATTTGCAAATGCATGGAGGAGGATGGTGCTACATTGCCCTTTAAATCGAAACAAAAACTGTCTTGTTATTCCCAGTCATCAAAGAGATAAGGCTCTCTGAAAATTGAAAATTCATGCAAGATTTTTAGCATAAGTTAAAGCAATTATTTTCAATTTTCAGAGGGCCTTATCTCTTTGATGCCTGGGAATAACAAGACAGTTTTTGTTTCGATTTAAAGGCCAATGTAGCACCTTCCTCCTCCATGCATTTGCAAATTTTTACTAAGTGTTCCACAGGCTATTTTTGGGGAGTGAAAAGGCCCATTTTTCATTTTTTCTCAAGTTTATTGTATTTTTTCATAATAATCATCTAACTTAGAAGGCTTATATCTCTTTAATGCCTTCGAATAACAAGACAGTTTTTGTTTCCTTTTAAAGTTCAATGCAATGCCTTCTTGCTCCATACATTTTCAAATTCTTACTACCTGTTCCACAGGCCGTTTTTGGGGAGTGAAAAAGGATATTTTTCATTTTTTTTCAAAGTTTGAAAGCTTTTATCTCTATAAAGCCTTGGAATAACAAAACAGTTTTTGTTTCATTTTAAAGGGCAATGTAACACCTTTTTACTCCATGCATTTGTAAATTTTTACTACCTGTTCCACAGGCCGTTTTTGGGGAGTGAAAAAGGCCAATTTTCATTTTTTCTCAGGTTTAAGCAATTTTTTCATAATGAAAGACTACTGTTATCATCTAATTTTTTTCTGTGCTTCTAGTATCTATAACTGGGTGCAAGATAAAAAAAAAATTAGAACCCCACCGTCAGTCCTTCATATATTTTTTCATACTTGAAATGACGAAAACGGCACTTTTTGAACCGCGAATTGACACGGGAAAATTTATATTTAGGCTTAACCCAAAGCGTTTCTTTTTATGCACAAATGAAAGTTCATTCTTTTAGCTTCAAAATAAGCCATGTTTGATCTTTCTACCACTTTAAGTAAATTTACCAGAGCTGTTAGAAAAAAGATCAAAAATGCCGAATTTCACTCATCGGCGGGGCAAAAAAATGGCTATATCTCGAGAATAAATTTTTTTCGAGAAAAAAATAAAACAGTTTGGAGGTACAGAATATTGGTGCATATTTCCTACCAAGTATGATCAAAATCAAAAATGGTGCGGCACGGCCCATTTTGTTGATTTTATATGGAATGACCCTACTTATTAATTTAGAGCTCACTCATTTAATATTCTAAAGCTATAAAATACAGCCAAAATGCCAGAAATTATGTGAAAAAGCCGAATTATGTATCAGTAGTAATGATATCTTGAAGCGAAGATAAGCTGAAATGGTGAAATTTTTATCTCTTCCTATAACATTTTATAAGGTTTGACACCATCAAACGAGTGTACAATTTTGAAAACACTTTTTTACGACTAAATTAGTCTGCTTATATACAAAAGTGTTCAATATAGACGGTATAATACTCAGAAAATAACGTTAAACAGCATTTATATCAAAAATTCCTATTTTACTTATATTTCTCTTCATACTCTCTCACAAAAAAGAACAAAATATATACATGAATTCAAATTAACAAAGCAAAAACCTTCACCTCCCATAATAAGGCATTTTCACCGCTTTTTTGTAATCAGAAATAGTAACCATAACAATAAATACGAAAGCAAAATACTACGTATATGAATCCAAAAAGGAGGAAAGAAGTATGCATGAAAGTAATCAAGATTTTGAGCTATATTCACTCTTACAGTTTGAAAAACTCATCAGAATAATTTAGTGAAGTTAAAATAAATCACAAACGCTCTTGTTCGTTTCAAACAAAGCATTTCTGACACTATAACTTTTGCGAGCATTAATTTGATAAATCCATACTCTGCAATAAAATTGCGTTATTCATTAACTATGTTTAGTTTTTCCAAATATTTACCATTGCAATTATTATTAAAATAAAGGCATTTATCAAAAAAAAATACTTTAATTCATTTAAGTCTTAGTTTCTAACAGGAAAAGTGGTTCACAGATACTCTTCGGGACTTTTTATCAGCGTAAGTAGCCTGAATTCCGTTTGATTTGTAAAAATTAGCTTACAGTTCAAAAAGAAAGTACCAGAACTGAGATTCCCTAAGAATTAAACCCTAATTAGTTGTCCTATTGAGTTTTATTTCATTTTATTCATTAATTTATTTTCATTTTTATACTGCAATATAATAATTGCAGTTATTAAACTAAGCATTTACTGCTGTATTGACAAAAGTAAACATTTTACCCATTCATTCAGCACTTTTTATAGCGTCAAAAAATCAGACCGTTCCCATTATAGGTGACGTTAGATGACGTAACATAAAGCAATTTGACCCAAAAAAACCATCAATCTTCCAAATTCTGTTTTCGCATAAAAGCAAGAAGTTTTAACAAAGTACTTTATCCCGAGCCATTCCACGTGGCATTTTGACACGAGGCATAAAATGAGTAAAAATTTCCGGCCACGTTGTAGCACTATTAATTTTTTACTTATGCAAAACTGTAAATGCACCATCAGATATTTTTTATGAAGAAAGTAAACGCTTGTACAAGCAATTTAAAGTTCATTTTTTATTTGAAAAATGATTGTACCAAAAAAAAAGAGGAAGATTTTTTTTCTTTGAGGGTGCATATGATATGGATGAAAAGTTTGGTGACACTTTTCAGCTTTTAACTTCGGCGCAAAATTTGAAAGTTTGGCAGGTACAAAAATGTTTCAGGGGAAAAAAATGTGTTAGACATATATCTTTAGAATAAAAAAAAACTATGGAACGTTTCATTAAAAACTAATAGGAGTATAAGTATCACATTTTTAAACATCCTTCCTCGTATTTCCTTCAAATAGGAGAATATTAATAAATCAATAAAAATGCAAAGTAGACTAATATCTTCATGGAAAACAAATTATTGTTGATAAAGGGGATAGTTATAAATTGGTTCTTCTGATAATTGTTTCAGATAAAAATTCATAATGCCTCAGACCAAAGATAAACTTATAAGTAAAATAAAATAACCTGCTGTTTTTTTTTTTTCGATTATTTTTATTACAGACTATTTCTCTTCTCACTTCCTCTGCCATAATTTTCACACTTTACTGCCGGTTATAAGGTAAAATTCAGCTCGGCGAAATATACGACATTTCCGCTTTCATCGGTGCAGAGCTCTAGAAATCCTATGAACGTAACCAAGATGTGCTTCACAGGCATTGTGGTCAAAGAGCTTGCATTGTTCTGTACGCTGTAAGTCCAGGTTTGGGGTTCGATCCTATCGTGTGTCATAAAAATAATTTACGAATTAGTGTAATATAAATTGGTAGTGGGAAAGCCTGAACTTAACAAACATTAAATAAATGAATACAGTCGTCGCTCGATATAACGACCATTTTCGTCCCATGGAAAAATGTCTTTATACGAGTGGTCTGATGACAGAAAAATATGCAATTATAAGATATGGTACAGAGATCCAAGCGATAAAAAAACAACTTGTGCTCATGTTTTTTTCCCTCATAAATATTCATATAGAGTAGGGGGCCAATTGACCAAGCCCGTCAGGGCCAGCATTAGACAAAAGATCTAAAAATTGGAGAAACCGCTACACCGTATGAAAACGCTTGAAATATTGAACAACATTTGTATTTTAATCAAATTTAGTAATGAATCGATAGATTCAAGAAATATTGTGTGTACAATTTTCCTTCTCCCTATATCAGAGCTAGGTTTAGACTATTAGATGTGTCTTGACTTGTTCTGTTGACTTGACGCTGATTTAAACTTTCTCCGAGGGCCCTTTTAACCTTATGAATTAGGTGAACGTTTTTAATTTCTCTGGTCACTAATAAATTATGAGACGTTATTATGCTCGGATAATTGGACAGTTCATTGCGTGGAGCTTAGGTAATCGTATATTTCTTAGATATATTGAAATCAATGTCATAAAATAATCCTAATTTATTATAAACACCTGTTTATTATTAATATTTCGTCGATTATTCTGTATATTACTTTAACTTCTAATGTTTACAAAAATCGCGAGTATAATATATGAGAACAAGTAATCAGTTACATACGAATGTTGCAATAAGTTTTAAAAAAAACTTTCCTAGTATTAGGACTAAGCTGGACATGTAAAATACGTTGTATTTATAAACGATCATAGATGCTAATGAGTAAACTAGTAAATGCAAGCCCCTTTTTAGTCTTAGCTGTTGATGCAAACATCATGAGACGGTGGTATTTCCATGTCCAAGTTGAAAATCAGCCAAAAAAGGATTCAAAAGCGAAACTGAGAGTAAGTTCCACATCTGTCTCAACATACAATGATGTCGATGACTCGAGCACCCATCCACCCATCTGGGCCCTTTTTTTTTAAGGGGGAGGGGACTTTACGCAGCTGTATCGCTAAAGGGGACACGGCCAATAGCTATTCATATCCGCTAGAGCTTTACTAATCAGTTACGACTTTACACGGATCGCTTGGGAAAAAAGTTGGTTCTCGTCATCAAGAGTTAACAAAGTCGTCACAATGAGGGAAGATTATCACCTGATATTGTCAGCACCATGCTGTAAATGTGAGACTTTTTCCAATTATTATCAGGGCCAATTAAACGTACATTTTTCAATTTTTTGGTGGTTTTTTTAAAAAGTATATTTTACTTTTGCTTTTGCGTTTCACAGATACTTTTTGATACCAGTTGTAGCCTTATTAATATCAGATTCAGAGAAGAGTATTTTCCTCTTCAAGAGTCAACAAGTTCAAAGCACTGAGGAAAAATAATTGCCAACAGTTTGTACCATAAAAGTACTTTCTATTCCACACTAAGTTCCAGGAGGATAAAAAGTGCTTTTACGCAGTATTGTTTTCTCCTTTCTGTGATTATGGGTTGGTCTACCAGTATAAAAATTGTTGCCCAAGCCTTCAATTTTCGGATTAAGCAAAGATTTCTCAATGCAATGCGCGAAAAGAAAGTGTTGCACATCAACTTATTTACCAGTAGACACACCAGCATACTGCCATGCAATTGCTACAAATCCCTTTCAAGTTTAGAGCTCTGTCAATAATCAGACACATTTTCCGAATTTAAAAGGATAAGAATCGTTATTAATTAGTACTCCAAACCATTTCTTCTTGCAGTGAATTTTATACCCAAACATAAATGACAAAAATAAAAGAAAACATAATAATAACGAACAAATAACTATGCTATTCTTTAAATAATTTTCTTGTTAAGTATTTGTTGAAAAGTAAAAGTTTAAAGTCGTTCTTTTTTTTTTAATCAAGTGCAATTATGTGCATGAAGAATATTCTTTCTAGTTTTCTTCATTTTGTTTACAGAAATCACATTTTTTTTCTTTTTCATCTACTATTTAATATCCTGCTTTTTATTACATTCTCTAAAACTTAATTACCGTCGCACTTAATGAGTCAGTTGAGTAGTGAGTCCAGCTAAATTTCTTTCTCTTATATTTAATAAAGGGAGGAAAGCAAGCGTATTGTAATTTTAAGATGTAATTACATATAGGGTAAGTGCTCCAGTAGTCGACCAGTCTCCAGTAGTCGGCCACAATGACATAAAACTCCTCATAAATAGTACATTTTTAATTCAAAATCAGATATGGCGCATTCACACATTCATGTACCTATCCTCAATCATCAACCAGTGGCAGTTAAGTTTTGGGTACTTTTTTTGAATTAGTAATGAGTCATTTCATTTTGAATGGTGTGCCCGTCATCCAAGATTGCGATTCTGCTTATTTTTCAGCTAAGAGGACACGTCTTCTTAAAATGGCCAATTACACTTATTAATTTAATTTTACTGTAAATTTGAGTGATTTTTATCTTAATGGAATGTCTAACATAATGTTTCAATGAAAGAGCGAATTCCTGGTTAGACTCGATTGTTTTTTAAAGGGGTGGCCTACTACTGGGTACAGAATTCTTCTGCATTTCCAATAGTCGGCCATGTTAGGCCGACCACTGGTTCTAAGCAGTTTGGATGATTTATCCAGTAGTCGGCCACATACTTAATGTAGCTTTTCATTCTTAATCTTGGTTCAACAAATTAAAACTAAATTAACTTATTAAAATACAGCGACAATTTAACTGTTTTGGGAAAAATACCTTTTCCAAAGCTTTTTTTTCTTGAAAAATAGTAATTAAATTGAATGTTTTAACTTCTTTTGACCACCATTTCGACATTTTATTGCTCCTAGTGCTGTAAATTTAATTGAAAATTCTAAAAAAGAGATTTTTAAATACGCATTCGTTGAGTAAAGATTATAAGTTTTAATACTTATCTAGTTATTATCAAATGGTGTTTTAATAGTTTTTCTTATCAAATTTTATCTTAAACTCATGAAATTGGCAAAACGAGTGATTTGACTTCTATTGATACTTATTCGGCAGTTAATAAACATTCCCCAATTATAAGAGATCAGATGCAAAACTTCAATAGTCACATAGGCTCAAGTTATTTAATGAGTGCCAAGCATGTAGTTATTCTTTCTTTTGCTATTATGCTTAACTGTTTGCTTTACCAAAGGTTCAAGAACCCTGTGCTAGGAAAATTGTTTCAAATGTTGGTATATTTTCATAAATGATTCTCCTCAAATGTTTGACTTCTCGAGTTTCCTTCGCAAGAGGATTAGAATTGTGCTGAGTTGATTTCAAAACTACATGGTTACATTGTTGCAAACTAAATTTTGGTTTGTTTTCAAGGTTATTCCTCGTTTACTAATATTCTTGTTGAAAGCTGTAAGATTACTTTCATGACATCCCGAGTTCCATTTACTTCCTTATTTCATCTTACTTCAATTAGTTTAAAACAAATAAGCTTGCTTCAGTGGAACATTCTGTGCCAGATGAAGCCTTGATAGAGATTCCTTTCAGCGCATTTTTGAATGTATTTTTACTTGTAGTTTTGGAAGCAACCGTTTTTGAAACTGCAGTTTTAGTTTTATGTTCCGTATGTAGAAATTCCGTTCTAATGAATGTGAACCAGTTAAGTGCCGACGTGATTATTGGTCATGAATTGTGTCGACTCTATTATTACGTCTTTATGTTTACATAAACAGTAAAGCAGTTTTTCATTCCTTGATTCTTTAAAATCACTAAAAACTGCTGTTGACAACAAAACTATCCCTGTTTTTTACATCCTAAGCAAGAACATATTGTACATTTAAAAAACTTCGTATATTTTGTCCCTTCTTGCATCTTCAGTAAGTGCTGCTGAAATTCTTTTCTTCAGAAGCTTTTTTTTTTTCTTTTTTTTTAAACTTTCTTTTTGATATAGACATATTTTTAGACGTTATTCAGAAAAAAATACTTTTTTAGTGCGAGTTTTTAAAATAAAACTGTTTTTAGGTAAAATATAAAAACATTAATGTCCCGAGAATTCTGTACTAATTGTACTGTCTAAAATTAATAATGGTAGATTGATAGATAGAGGAATAAATAAAGCACATAGTGTATCAAGAAGTACACTAACATGATCATCTACACAGTTGAGTACCAGAGGTACCACGAAAAATATGACCAGACTAAATATAATGCATCGCTGCAGGCCCGTCATTTCACGTTTTTAGAGGGGGGGGCAAAAGGGGCGAACACAAGGGGGCAATTGCCCCCCCCTCTTGACCCCTCAAATGACGGGTCTGGTTCGTTGTAAGTTTCCCTTTATTTCGTTTTTTTTTTAAATTTAACTCCCTATATCAGATATCAATGAAAATGAAGTGGCCGACTACTGGATTCAACGTGGCCGAGCACTGGATTTCTGTGGCCGACTACTGGAGCATTTACTAGTGTTGACAACAGTTTGGATTTTAACATTTTTTTTTTTTTTAATTCTGAAACAAGTAGGTGATTCACTATCAGAAAGGTTCATTCTAAAGTTTTACTTTGTTTTTGTTGCTGTATTGATAGCTGAAAGTCCTAGGTTAGCCAAGATCCACAAAAGATCTCTTAAATGGCCGACTACTGGAGCACTTACCCTATTTAATTAAAATTCTTATATAGCTAAACTTTTGGATACTCCTTTTTTTTTCATTGCTATAGCTGTCGTGTTTCATAACTTAAACTTCATGTGATTTGGTTCATTACTTTGCTGGAGATCAAATGATGATAATTAGATGGAGTATTAGACATATAACTACGTAGTGTTTAATATTTGTTATTACTATTTCTTCCCAATCAATAAATATAAGGGAGTATTAGATTTATGATTTTTTCTTTTTTCAGAATTTCGACGGATTTACTTTTTGGTATGAGTTGAATGCACTTAGACAATTTTTGGAAACGAATGTAAGGGACCTGTTCGTGGAGGTTTTCTAACTTAAAAGCTACTTTATAAAAAGGAGTGAAATTTGATACTCACATGTACCCTCATATGAATTGCTGCTGATTCGACTTGGGTGCCAATTCCTCTAGAGGGGTTGTGCAATCGAGTGTTTTCTTCTGCATGCGTTGTTTCTGTTATTCAGAAATAGAGGAATACATTAAGGCAAAAACAAGTTCACTGGTTTACTTAGTGCACATATACTGATTTAAATAGGCACAAGCTCGATTTTCGAAGCAATTGCTCCCTCAAATTTGCAATTTGCTTCGAGCAATTTTTGTCATTATTTAAGCGAGTCAAAATCAGCTTAATTGAATCAACAATGGAAAAAATACATTATGTTTAAAGGTTTTATTAAAGGATATATCAAGAACGGAAAATAGTTAGAAATTTAATGTATCGAAAAAATTCTAAATTTGCCAAGGATACCGTTAAGTCAAGTTCAATCCTTGTATGTCTAAAAGTATTTGAAACCGAATTAGTATTCGATTTTTGAAATGATTTTATCTCCAATACAAGATGAATCAGTTTAACTCCAAGATTGTTATTTATTTTTTCTGAATTCATACAATTTTACTTGATTTTTACTTAAAGATTTTAGTGTAAAATGTAAGCAAACATTTTAGGGCAGAGAATGTCATTTAGAAAAGCACTATCTTTAAAGCGTGTTCTAAAAGAAAATAGATGATATTTCTGGAACGTAATGTGTTTATGCAGATAAAAAATTATTGAAATCATGATAGCATTAGTTTACAGTTATTTGTTGACAGTGGCGTAGCTAGTGGTTGGCAGGGGTGGCTCTTGCCACGGGCGCAGCAACCAGGGGGGCGGCATTTTGACCGATTAAAAAAAAAGATCAAGTCCAAACAGACTAAAAAATTAAAATTTGAAAGACACTCCGAGCAGCTCAAACTACGCTACAAGACAAATGATTGGGAACAGTGGCGTAGCTAGGGGTTGGCAGGAGTGGCTCTTGCCACGGGCGCAGCAACCAGGGGGCGGCATTTTGACCAATTAAAAAAAAAAAAGATCAAGTCCAAACAGACTAAAAAATTAAAATTTGAAAGACACTCCGAGCAGCTCAAACTACGCAACAAGACAAATGATTGGGAATTGTTGATACTGTTTGTATAAAAAACCTGGAAGAAGGAACACGGCAACATCAAAATAAATATTTACTTAAATTTAGGTTACATTAGTGCATTTAATTATAGTTCATTTCAGCTTTTCAATTTTCTGATAATAGTTTTACTTCCTGAAGCTTATCATAGCAAGCACCACCAGTTCCTTTTCTCAGGTCAAAATATTAATTTTCCTCCAAGCTAACTTATAGGTCAAAGCATTAGGACCATTCATCATAGCAATTCAAATAGTCCTTTCAGTTTGGTGCTCCCTTTAACATGCCTTATTGCACTCCTTAACCACAGCTGCAGATTAAGACAGTCCATTCTGCCTGAATATATCGTAACCCCAACAATATATATTACCGAGTTGTGCTGTAATCCAAGCGCAAACCAGATTACAGCCATCACATTACGAATTGCAGCAGACCGCAGATCTCATATTCTATTCCAAATCTCAGCAGAAAGACGATTAATTTTAATTCCTCCACTTTATCTTTGCTCCTCGTACTGTACTGAGGCTTACGACGTTCTGAAGAGAAGCATTAGGGCAGTCGTTACTCTGAGATTTATTTCACTTTTGAATAAAAATGAATTTTTAGTAGCAAGAAAAATACACGAGCTTGTTTAGAATTTTTAAATTAAAATAGAAACAACAAATAATAAGTATGTCACGCGGATAGTTTTAATTTATGATTAAACACACCGCAATTCACAAGCAAAATTTTTAAAGTTCACGTTTGATTTCCTTTAATCTTTAAAAATCTTCCTCTGTGTAATTAAAAAAAAATATCCTTTTAAATAATTGTATATATCAACTATGTTAACTAAAATTTTATTAAGATCTCTAATATTTCCGTTAAAAAGCCACTATATATTAGTGCAGGATTCAAATTTGGATATGTCACAAAACACTGAGTAGAACAAAGTTAAAATCCATATTATTAAAGCATAAAAGAGTAAATTAAGATTACTATGATGAACCATTAGGAAAAAATTCCGTGGTATAGAACTATTATGAACTATTATTCATCCAATTTTCATAACATATCACAGATTTAAAATTTTTAGTTAAAATCTTCAGTCAGTCACGTCATTTCGATTTTTTCCAGTATATCAAAAACAACAAACATCTCTTTCACCTTTATATAAAACTGGATTTCTCGATGCTGGATGGGGCATTGGCGTTCCTGACTCTATAAAGATAAATTAAGGAGGACAAAATTTCAGGAAGTAACACTAAAAAAACAAAAATAATGTTGTTTTCCAATTCCATCATCATGAACTATCGAGCCATCAGCCTATAATACGGTTCCATAAACTTGAGTTAGTGTATTTACAAATTCCAAAAAATAATATTTCAATATAAAATGCTTAAAACACACTGCGTAGGGGAGAGTGGTAATAAATGGGCCATGGCGATGAATGGGCCACTAACAAAATATGAAAAAGTATTTGCATGATTTTTTTTTTTTTTTTGATGCCACCAACAGATGTAGCTATTTTTTCTATTAAACTCATCCAATTTTCATTCGTTTGCGCTGAGCCATTTTCAAACTAGAGTGGCATGGTCAAGAATCTGAGTGAAAAGTAAGTTTTTCCCTTTTTAGTAAAACATTTCCTAGCTAAAATGTACCCAGTATTTTACTGCATACATATGTATAAGCTAGTCTTTCTATATCTATAAACTAATCTTAAGATGTATTTTGATGTTATCTAAATTCAATGTACTCAAAAAACCTAAATGTATTCCAAAAGTATAGGTGGGGCTGAATGGGCCACTATGTCATGGTAATGAATGGGCCACCTAAATATTGTTTTTCTTCCTTTTCTTTGGATTTTCGCATTAATATAAAACACAACTGACTGTCATAGATAAAGATTACTGTCGTCAAAATAGGTTTGTAGTAACTTCTAAATATAATTTGCAGATCTATATTATATTCCTATAGTACAATAGACCTCTGGTCGCAGTGTGTGGCTTGAAAAAGCCCCCCTCTCTCCTTCATATTATCTTCCTCACAGTACAATTTCATTTTCCTTCTTGGTAACTTAACCTCTTCCCGGCTTTTCCCGAGCTGGACTCGGACAAGCGAAATGTTCCATTCTGGCTCATCCCGATTATAGCTCGGCCACTGTGAAAATTAACACTGCACATGCACAACCAGTCTTTCTCGAATTATTTCACATGTCCCTTTTATGGTTTCGGATGCTTTTATTTACTATTGTTGCTACCAGATAACATAACTATACAGTGTTTTGAGCTGTAGATTTAAGATAAGAGTAGGCGCCAACTCCAAAGTATAATGATTTCTGCCACACAGAAAGCCAACTTTACAGGTAAATACTCATTACTCATTTATTTAAATAGATGTTTTTACATTTATTTTTAGGAAATGTTGCATGCAAATGATGCTATTATGTTTAAAAAGATATGTATGTATGAAAACAAGCATAAAAATTTTACATTTTTTGATCCGTAATCCCGAAATTACTCATTTATTTAAATAGATATTTTTTCATTTATTTGTAGGAAATGTTGCATGCGAATAGTGCTATTATGTTTAAAAAGATATGTATGTATGAAAATAAGCATAAAAAATTGACATTTTTTGATCCGTAATCCCGAAATAAAATGAGCCTGGAAGGGGTTCAGTTAGATATTTCTTATTCCCGATGTATAGTAAATTAAAAAAAAAAAATTTGAATTTTGACAAGTTTGAAAATAAAGATGAAGTTTTTGAAAGTGATTTTTAATATTATTTTTGAAATACATAAATTTTGCTAAATCATAGTGTGTATTATCTGTTATTTTTTTATATATATTTGATGTTATTTATTTCTTCCAATCTCATTATTTAGTCATTTTTCTGCTACAATTGGTATGCATCAGTTTTATTTT
The DNA here is from genome assembly GCA_038373865.1 of Uloborus plumipes. NCBI lineage: Eukaryota > Metazoa > Arthropoda > Arachnida > Araneae > Uloboridae > Uloborus > Uloborus plumipes. Next base: position 1,891 of record JAXGGA010018007.1, on the reverse strand, counting down.
AATTGCATCAGTTTCGATGTGTATATAATTTTAAATCAGTATGATTTTGTATCATCATGTCAAGTGCCACATTTATTTTATCATATTCAGCAAATAAAAGATTAAATCCACAAGTTTTCATTGAATTCATTTAGTGGCCCATTCATTACCTTCGATGGCCCATTCAACTCCATAGGTGGGGTTGAATGGGCAAAATTTCAAAATTTTTATTTTCTATTATAATTCATTATAGACAGGTGCTAATCCATTTTTATGACTTTTTTAGATAGCCAGACAAGTAAAGTAACTAAAACACCAATTTAGAGCTAAAACAAAGTGTTAGAAAAAATTACAAAAATTCAAAACCAAAAAGTGGCCCATTCATTACCACTCTCCCCTACATGCATGCCCCTCCCATTTATATTTTCCACAAATTTTACTAATAGATTACTGTGTTTTTTCCCGTAACGATATCAAAGACTTTCCTATGCGGAGTAAATTAATTGAAAATTAATGACGTTTGATGATGCGTGTAATTGAGCCCAAATCAGGCCTCTAGCTCAGCTCACGAGTACAGGGTTTTTGTAACAATTGATGATGAATTAGTGGGTGTAGATTTTTGGTTGAAGAAGATTCAAAGACCACCTGCATGGGTGCCCATGAGGTCGTGACATCATTTAACAAGGTACATTTAATTTTCAGATATGTGTCAGGTTTCATCATTCTGTGGCTTATCACGAGCCTAATAGGCCTCTTTGTTGTGTCAATACTACTTATGAGACTCATTTCTAGCATAACAGTAATGTTCGAGGTAATAGATTTATTTTGGATGGTAATAATTCATCTGAAACAGTTCCTGCCCCTTTCCCATATGATAAACCATTCCGTGATTTGGACGAACTGCTTTAGAGTAATATGGCTCTGTAGTGTGAGGTAACAGTTAAAGCGTATTGAAAACAAGATATGTTTAATACCTTTAATTTTCTGCATATCAGATGGATTTCTGATTATTTTTAAACAAAAGCAGACAACACTTAAAATTTTCCGAATTGTTTTGTTAAGTTAAGCAGTGCGTATTTTCATCTATATGCTAAACGATATATTTTTTTTCCGGATAATTTGGCCTTCATAGTAGAGTGACTGAAATGTGATCCGTTTTAGATATGATAAAATTACTTTAAATATTGAAAATTGGAGTGACTTGGAAAGCTTATAAAATAGATTCTCGTTGTTATTTCAGATATTGCTGAAACAGAATTTATTTATTACAAGATTTAGGGCAGTGGTTATCAAGGTGGTCCTCAGGGACCCCCAGGGGTCCCTAGAAATTCGCTAGGGGTGCATATAGTCTGTGGGCCAAGTGCAAATATCGTTCAGGTTCGTTTACCAATCTTAGGGACTACGAGAACTTGCTTGAAATCTATTAATATTGATGTACTCAATCGAAAAATCCAATGTTCCCAAGCGGAACTTGTCTCAAGTTTTAATTAGTAATTGAAACACGAACTCTTTTCCTTGGCCTGGTCACTCTTTCACTAGAGACGTTGTCCCTAGGTGGCGCTATTGCACAAAATATTTGCAATCTAAAATTTTAATAAACAGTTTTTCAACCATAATTTTACTTTTTTACTCGATTTTACATTTCAAAATATATTAATACGTTTTGAATCACTCACTTTTTTCGCTGTGTCACTTAATTTAAAATCAAAATCGAACATTGTATCAATCCGCCACTCGTTTCAGATATTCTCATTCTTTATTTTTGATCAAAGAGCGCCAGTTCGCGCGGTTTCGTTTCGCGTCGCTGTCTTTTATGGCTTTATATCCCCTTTTGGCGATGTTTCACAAAGAGCAACTTTTAGTGGAACGACATTGTTGTATACCGTATTTTTTGCCGTAAAGGACGCACCGT